>LUCW03001872.1:0-36384 GCA_001586965.3 Sphaeroforma sirkka | reverse complement strand
TAAACTTGCTAAGATACAGCTATATAGACAGGTGATGTTCGTATGCGTTTACAAACATACATAGCAATCTACGTTGTATGCAAACAGCGTATCTTGGGTATATGCAGCTATTCAAATAGGTATATATATATATATATATATATATATATATATATGTGTGTGTGTGTGTGTGTGTGTGTGTGTGTGTGTGTAGATGGTTAATTATTGATCATCAATTAATCTTTAAATGGTACAGCATTTTTTGGACAGATAACAGGTGGGTTGCACGTCCTTTCCAAGCTAGACCCAATTCTCTGATCATCAGGAGGTACTCTCAAACGAAATAGTTAAATACAAAATCGCCTCAGGCAAGCAGGCGGAAACGTCCTTTTTTTGCATTCACCTCGATCGCAAAAAAAAATAGTTGGACATTCTAAAAATAGAACTCTGACTTTCCATATAGGATCCGCTAGATGTAGACTGGCGCTGGGATACTGGTGGCCACACCCGATTCCAGCAGTTCCTGCCTACCACTCAACGAACACGGGTGATCTCAGCGAACGGCCCAAAGCGTGTTGTCTGTCGTATCTGGGGGCATTCGTATCCGAAAGACACAGTGTTGGTGCTCAAAATAGTCAAATCATACCACAAGGATAAGCTCAAGCTGACGTGCACTCGGCTGTGTATGGATGTGTGTATGGATGTGTGTGTGTTGTGTGTGTGTGTGTGTGTGTGTGTAGGTGTTGTACACCTGGGATCTCCAGGCGAATGGCCTTAAAGTGTAGGGTTAGTATTTGGGGCAGATGAATGTTATATACACTCATGAGTTATCTATAGTGACCATATACCACCCTCAGACAGAATGTTATATACACTCATCCCAAAAGATTCTGGGTTAGTGTTTGAGATGGTCGCGTGGTACGAAAAAAACAATAGCAAATATTTATTCTGATTCTGTTTCTGTGATTTAATTGTATGTTGAGTTATCTGCGTATGACGTCGCATCACCATACGGAGCGCATCCATATATACATACCTTTCACTTGCATATATACATATATATATATGTGTGTGTATGTTGTGTGTGTGTGTGGGTTTTTTTATCTTTTAAATTTTGGTTAAATTAAAGAGGCCTTCGGTTTATATCCATTTTTTTACGAATAAATGTATTGTTGAGGGGGGCATGTTGTCTCTTTACTGATTTGTATGTGTGTGAATATATATATATATATAGGTATATAGGTATATAGGTATATAGGCATATAGGTATATATATATATGTGTGTGTGTATATATATATACATATTATGTGTGTGTGTGTGCAATATTGTCCGGGGCCTGTGTGTGTGTGTGTGTGTGTCTGTATGTATGTATGTAAGCATGTGTGTCTGCATGTGTTTTTGTGTGTCTGCATGTGTGTGCGTATACGTTTTTCAGGATCCATATACACATTTGGACTTACTATGTATCTACTTTCCTTTGTAATTGATGCGTTCTTCCTCGCAGGAAACATTACCACAGCAACGCCGCATACATGCCTAAGAATGTTAACCCTCAGGAGATTCATGAAGAGACCACGCACACGGTGCGGCTGTACCCTACTGAAGGCGTCGGTGTAGACCTTAGCCCTGTCGTTCACAGGAGAGAAGTTTTGATTGAGGTTAGATATGAAGCTGTATATTGTGTGTCTGTCTGTCTCTGTCTCTGTCTGTGCCTGTGTCTGTATGTGTGTGTGTGTGTGTGTGTGTGCGTTTGTTTGTGTGTGTGTGTATATATACATATATACATATATATATATATATATATATATATATATATATATATATATATATATATATATATATATATATATATATATATAATACCCTGATTCATACCATCTTTGCCTTCCATCTTCTTGTCCGACCCACAGTACCTCAAGAACCTCAAGAAGAACGTGCTGATGTTCTCCCCTCCCCCGCCGCAAACTGACTACTGCATGTACTTCCCATCGGGTGTGTGTGCTTTGGCCTGGGCTCCAAATATAAACCGTAAGGAAGGCATAGAGAGGCAGTATCTGGCGCTGAGTGTGCGCGATGACTATGTGACTACCACTGGGGTGTGTGGGAGGGTGGCGACGCTGCAGATATGGGACTGTGGTAAGCTGGAGAACCATACCAGCGAAATGAACGTATGTGCTATTGTCGACTATTTGTTTGCGAATGTGTGTGTATGAATGATTATGGTGTATTCACTCCATTCGTATACTCCACCACTAGTTGGTTACCCCAGTGACTATCACGTACCCGGCTGTTCTATAAATAACAGTTCTGAAAAGATCAGTTCCTAAAATAACAATTTCAAAAATTCAGTTCCAAAAATAATGGCTCTAAAATAGCAGTTACAAAAAATAACAGTGCCACCCATAGAATCATATCCTTATCCGGGTTGCCACACACATTTCTACATGTTAATATTGCATTCCTCGATAACCTTGTACATACTCTACTGGGTTTTTAGGGTGTAGGGGTTTAAAAACCTACGTATCGTTTCTTCTTTATGGGCATGGTGGTCGCTTACCCGAACCCGATTCTCTCATAAGAGCAATCATCATCTATAGTAAAGCGTCACAGGTGGTTTAGCACACACTCATCTCATCATATTCAACGTGTATGTTACCACTCAACACGCCTCGGCTAGCCATCGCAACACTTGAACGTAACGGAGAGCATGTAGGGGTTGGCCGCAGTAGTTGCCCTTCACACGTCGGCTGGCCCAAAAGTCACACGCTTGGTACCTATCGGTAGAACTTCATATGCTTTCTATTAATAGAAGGGTCATATGCTGTCTATTAATAGAAGGGTCATATGCTTTCTATTAATAGAAGGGTCATATGCTATCTATTAATAGAAGGGTCATGTGCTATTTATTAATAGAAGGGCGTATTCGAACCAGCGCACTATCTACTTTTGTACTGCTTGGATCCTTCATCCATTCATATATGACATTATTCCTCGATCACGTGTTGGGCCACATCCATACATACATGGCATTGTTCCTCTATCACCTATTATATTACTCTGCTCTCTCATCCGTGCCTGTATGGCTTTATTTTCCTATCGCAGGCCAAGACATACATTCTGCCACGGTTGGCTATGGTAGTTGCGCTCAAACAGACTGCCGCTATAAAGATGCTCACGTGGGCCCCATGCCACGCCAGGCAAGAACCCGCTAGTTCTAAAAATAGCACGGAGTCATCTGAAAATAGCCCGGTGCAAACGACTCATGGCCTGGATACCGCCAACGAACAGAGTACAGCCGGCATAAACGCGACCATCAACGGGGCGAGTACGAGTACGAATGGTATCGGTTCTCATAGCAACGCCGAGAGAAAGGGTGCAGAAACGGAGAGAAGGGGATTGAGCCGGTTGGGAGTGCTAGCTGTAACGGATCATGAGGGGATGGTGCGGTTATACGCAGTGCCCAATGTGGCAGATGTGCGGAAGCAGAGCGAGGATCGTTCAGGTAGGCTGTAAGCTGATTCAGGGTTGTGGGGTTTGTAGGGTTTAGGGTTGTTAGTTTTATTCGTTTGTAGTCTTGGCGTTTTGGGTTCGAGTGGTTTTAGATGTGATGTGAAGGAGCGGTAGGATTGTAAGCCAGCCCAATGTGGCAGATGTACGCAAGCAGAGCGAGGATAGTTCAAGTAGTTATAAGATGGCGCATGGTTTTGAGATTCCAGTCTTTATTTGGGTTCGAGATATCTCGTTCGTGTGCACGAAATGTCACGAATATAGTGCACACAACCCTTGCGGTAGCGCTTTTCAATCTTAACAGTCATTCAAATTACATATTGCTTGACTAAGGCTCTTGATATAAACATACAAATATATATTCGTTGGCGAACTCGGTCACATATATATTCATCGATAAAAAGCCATCCATATATACAGTCACACACACACATATATATATATATATATATGCATTTCTGTCTGAGTGCATGCATACAGACATGAACGCAGACATAGTACTCTTGGATCTGATAGTAGTGCGGTCCACGACTAGCAGCCACTTCCACATTTAGCTGGGGTATAAGATACATACAAACCATTGCACATTCGTTTTTTGTATGATCATAAACGTAAATTAATTCACTCATACCCACATATTCCTATACTTTTTTTCCAATACACGTGCACATATCTCCATGCACACATACACGTATGAACATACGAACGGAGACAGTTTTTTTTCTCCATATCATCAGCCCACATATATTGAGATGCGCTCCTCTCATGCACATGCACACTTGTTCATTCACATACAGACAGAGACACAGGCATAGTACACCTGGATCCTGTGGCATTGCTGTCCAAACCAGCAGCCACTCCCAGTGCACTGCCATTGACTGGGGCATCTCCACACAGATAGCTATAGGTACTCTCGACGGCATGGTGATTGTGTACGACCTATCCCACTTTCTGAAAGGTATGTGCTTAGTACGTATATATGTACTATATACATATATACATATATATATATATATATATGTGTGTGTGTGTGTGTGTGTGTGTGTGTGTGTGTGTGTATCTAAACGCAAATACTTCATTCCTCTACAGACGAGGCTCTAGTGCCACCACAAAAGACCCTCCATATCCCCCACAGTCAACACTTTTTGGCCGAGAAGCGTGCGGTTAACCAAGTGTGCTGGCACCCCCACTTTGAGCAGAACGTGGTTATGACTAGCGCCATCACTGGAGAGTGGCACATATGGGACACCCGGGATGCAGCTACCTGTTTACTCAGCAGGAACTCTTACGGTGAGTACATATTCCGTTGTTTGTTTGTGTGTATGTTTACTTAAGGTCAGTACATATTCCGTGTTTGTTTGTGTGTTTGTACTTAGGGTGAGTGCATATTCCGTTGTTCGTTTGTGTCGGGTATATAGACTGGCTGTTCATTAATATACTTGTGCATACACGTGTTCCTGGGGGCAGAGGGGAGTTATAACTGCCTCTGTCACTCTCCGATAACACGTGACACTGCTACCTGTCTGTTCAGCAGGAATGCCTACCGGTTTGAATACACGTATTGGTACGTTTTATGCACACCTCGTAGTGCGCGTTTAAGACCTGAATGTCGCAATATAAACCGTTGGCGTGTACGTATACGTATATACTTACAATTTCATACGTACAGACATAATCTGTCGGCGTGTATGTATACATATATACGTACAGTTTCATACGTGCAAATGTTTTCTGTGGGCGTGTACGTACACGTATATGCGTACAGTCTGTACACGGGGTGGTTGAATCAACACCTGTGACTGAACATATGCGTGTGTGGGCCATTCCCGATACCGCCATTAGTCTACTCAGCAGCAAATTGTAAAGCGTACGTGTGTATTTACGTGTATGCGCGCACGTTTCGGTGTGTGGATGTAGGTGTGTGAATGTATAGAGGCTTCTCGTGTGTATACCCCATACAGAAGAGTGTATACTCAAACGTGCGTGCGTGTAACGATTCGTAAATGCGTCGATTGGATTTGACATGTACTGTCTCAGAGGTGTTCTCATTGGCCCACCGTGTATACTGGTAGGTATGTGAGCACTCCTTCCTCTTCCTATATAGAAAGCATGAGCAAATTGTACGACAATGTGATCTGATAGTCGTTGCTCATCAGCTGCTCACACAGCATATGCATCTATCCATACACTCACACTCACACTACACCTACTACCACGTGTACCACACAGCATATGCATCTATCCATTGACTCACACTCACACTACGCCTACTACCACGCGTACCACACAGCATGTGCATCTATCTATTCACTCACACTCACACTACGCCTACTACCACGTGTGTACACAGCATGTGCATCTATCTATTCACTCACACTCACACTACGCCTACTACCACGTGTACCACACAGCATGTGCATCTATCCATCCGTTGACTCACTCACACTACGCCTACTACCACGTGTACCACACAGCATGTGCATATATCTATTCACTTCACACTCACACTACGCCTACTACCACGTGTGCTCATGGGCTTAAGTGCTCTCCCACCCAGACAGCATATGCATCTATCTATTATCTCACACTCACACTACGCCTACTACCACGTGTGCTTATGTGCTGCTGTGCTGAAGTGCTCTCTCACTTTTTTTTTGTTTTACACAGAATACGCCTCCGTAGTGCTATGGCCGCACAGTTTGGGGTCGTTTTGCGTCGCCACGTCTTATGGGAGTGTGCGGTATGTGCGCATGGGATCGTCTAGCCTATGACGCTAACCTCCATGTGTTGTGGATCAATCTCTGTGCGCATGGGATCGTCTACCCTTAGACGCTAACCTCCATGTGGTGTGGACCAATCTCTGTTTGCGATTGGGCTGTCTATATAGTCCATTGTATATACGTATATGATTTGATTATATGCTTTTATAATACACTGTAGCTCTGTAGTTCTTTCTTCGGATATCATTCGCTATTTTAGACAAATCAGCATGTATATAAACAGGAGACAAGAGTCTTAATCCCCACGAGTTGCCCTGCTTATATATACATGCATATGCTTAGACTTGTATACGCGCTGTAGTAGTACATGTTACGGCACCACAGATTGGGTTCGTGCTATGCTGTATGCAGACATTAGTGCTTCACTCAAAACCCTAAAGACATTAGGGCTGGGAGTTTTGCAACTACGGTTGTGAGCGACTCGCCTGCCGTTCAATGCAATTCACAGCCGACTCTAGATGAAGCCGTACGGCTGCGTTGACGTATGAGATACATACACGTTTATATGTATGCATGTGTCAATCCATTTGCACATATATTGGAAGATACAGACTCATCTGTATGTATGTATGTAAACGTGCATTTGTACATATGATGGATTGTACATGCACATCTATATGTACAATACACGTCCCCTTGCCTTTGTACACATACTAGAGAGCATGGGGTGGTAGAGCATAAGCTGAAACCAAACTGGGTGCAGAAGATAAGACCGGGAGTCATGGCAAAGGCCATGAGCTACTCACTAGCCCTCAATGCGATGGCGACTGCCTTCGATGACGGAGTCTTGTCTGTGAGTAACATAGGACTGATCTATAAGAACAAGGGTGTCAAGGTGTGTACGGGGAGCGTCATGGAGTTTTTCTATGCTGTTGGTCGTGCGTTTGAATATTGCAGGTATATATTGTATGTATATGTTTTTTGTGTATATATTGTAGGTATATACTATGTGTATATATTGTATGTATATTTTTTGTATGTATATATTGTTTGTATATATTTGACGTATATATTGTTTGCATATATTGTACGTATACACACAGCTAGCTCCGAATAGAGACCCATGTGCCAAGGCTGCTGTATTGCTTCTCCACGTTGTGGCGACGCTTTGTCTTGTCTTTGATGGCCATGCCCCTTTTTTATGAGTGATACATGACTGAACCATACGAAAAAATGTGACACATTGCGTAGGAAGAGTCATGTACAGACTTGCATGTATGTACGCATAGTCACACTAATACCCGAGGCTATAGTCCCTTTCAGAAAGCCAGACACGTTTGTGTGGGTGTCTGAATTAACTCGTGTATACATATCGAATGTGTATATTGGGTTGTTTTCTGGTGTATGGCGCACGCTGGTCCGGAAACACGGCTACACAATCACGCGAGCCCTGTGGACTTGGAGATACGTGTGTGGTTTATAAAGAGGCACGAATATACGCTGGTTGACATTTCTTCCAACAAACACGCGTGTGTGTGTGCGTGTGTGTATATCAACACCTGGTACAATCAGACCCTCGAACAATGTAGAACGCCTAGTGATTTCTTTTCACGATCCAAATTTGTTTATTCTATAAGCCACATGTATTGAGCCAATTCCTTTTATAATTTGTATATTCGGTCTGCCAATTCGAACTCTCTCATACACAGGATCGCAACGTTTGGCTTCATGCGACGGTTTTGGAGCCGAACCCAATTCAAAAATACTGCCCTCGCTTGTGGCATTGAAGAAAAAACGAGTATTGGCTTTAAAATCGAATACAAAGGGCAAGAACAAAAAACAGGCGAAGACGGCGGATGCAAGCGACTCTGAACCAGGTATGTCAAGTCATCATACATGCGCGTATTTATATACTTTACCATATGCGTATACACTCTTTACCGTACACGTATATATATACCTTATCATATGCGTATATATATATATATATATATATATATATTATTTAATACATATATTTATAATATATATATATATATATATATATGTGTGTGTGTGTGTGTGTGTATGTATGTATGTATATATGTATGTATGTATATGTATAAATATTGTATACAACTTCATATTCTTGTATGTAGATCTCGTCATGATCACCCAGATATTAGTTGTCCATGCACAGCCACTACGTTAACATCTGAACTTTATGACGCCTGCGTGATTTTATACTGTAGTATTTGCGTGGTCAATGAGAACATACAGATATATTTTATCTCTTACCTATACTACTGCCCCCTGCCATCATACGTACTTTGTATGAAAGCGTTAACGCAATTACATCTTAAATAGCATTGCTCCATGACAATGAGGTATAGATCTACAGTGGGATATAAGTACGTACACGCCCCAAATCACACAACAACGCACACCTGCATACCCCACGTTTTATCATCTGTGCCTGACGAAATCAGGGAAGACCACTGTGAGTCGACGAGTGATCTGACGGTTTATATAATGTTTCCTTATCTGTAGAAGTCACTGTAGTCAAATTGATCACGAAGATCATCTGGTATGGGACACAATGGCATGCGAAAAAGAAACCATCGAATAAGTGTTTGATCTTAATGGAAGTCCAAAATAGATGTGATATATTTGGCTCTAATATTGAATATCGATATCTTGTGTTTTCGGCTCTAATTTAGAGCGCCACACATGTCCATGCTGACCCGATTTTGTTTCAAAACCTTAACACCATACACTCATCAGACATAGAAGCCGCAGACGAATCACCCGAGGCAGAGGCGGATACGGAGGCACCAAGTGCGCCAGCAAACCCAAACCACCACGTGTGGATGATCAATGATCAGGTAGGCACATGGCATGTTGGCTTGGCTGGGTGCACGCCAGTAGTCGACAATCATACAGGAGGACAGATTAGGCTTGTACATGTTTTGCACCGGTCTATCGTATGTGTGACTTGCGCGCTACTGATTGTCGTACGTATGTCTTGTGCACCACTGATTGTCGTACGTATGTCTTGTGCACTACTGATTGTCGTACGTATGTCTTGTGCACTACTGAATGTCGTACGTATGTCTCGTGCACTACTGATTGTCGTACGAATGTCTTGCTCACCACTAGACTTCTGAGCTGGGAGGGTTGCCCACAAAGGCAAATCCAGCGCCAATCCCTGATTGCCTTGAGGAGTTTCTGGGGCCTAAAAGCGTTTCGATCACACATGTAAGTATCCTGTATAAACGTATAAACGCCAGTGGCTATATTACACACACTTGCAAGTAACGTGAGTGCGTGTTGGTGTGGTGGATATCTCCAGGCATGTATGCTTCCTATATGGACTTTGGAAAGATGTCTCAGGCTTATTAGTATGTAAGTCATATATAAACGTATGAACACCAGTGGCTTATTACACACACTTGCAAGTATCGTGAGCGCATGTTGATGTGGTGAATAGTTCCAGGTATTGTGCTTCCTATATGGACTTTGGCAAGATGTTGCAGGCATACTAGTGTGTGATTATCATGTATGTATGCCAATGTCTTCAGAACTCTTTGGCATTCAAGTATTTTTCATACACTGGTGGTATATTATTCCAGACCAGCACTTTTCTGGGTCCAAGGTAGTGTGACAAATAAGTAAGCTATAGGCTATCTCGTGCAATAACTCGGATATCTAAGTCCTGTTTTTTCGATTTCTAGAGGTGCAAATGCATCCGAATGTGTGGAAGGAAATCGTAACTAACTGTTCTTACGATCACACATATATTCCAAGTATTTTTGTACGAAAATATTATATTCGATTCTCTATTTAACTGCCCTGATATTTCATTTATTTCCATACAGGTGCAATTCTGTCCATCCTTCATGTCCGGGTACCTGGGCAGCCTACGCCTACGAGTCCGGATTCGTGCGCATACGATGGTGTGGTGATATATAGATCCACGCAAATGGATTCGGTGAAACGCTTTTGATGCAGAGTTGTGTGTTTTCATAAGTATAGTAATCTATTCGGCCATATATATAAATTTATGCGACCATATATAGTAACCTATGCGATCATACATAGTGCTCCATTTACAGCGCTCTGAAGTCTATGACCTCGTATGCGGCGTACACGCTGGTGTGTTAACGTATACGTCCAGGCATGAAAAGTTGCCAACACGCGTGGATGCATTAGGCACTCATTGATACACGTCGACTGCAAGGTGTCCTGTTCAACGCGTTCAACTACAAACAGTCACCAATATGCCCTTGGATGAAGGTTCTTGAAAAGAAGGACTCCCAACCCAACCTGTAACTGGTTTATGCGCAATCCACCTACAGCTTCATCCGCAACTATCAATCTGCCCACATTCTCACGCAACAGTGATTGCATATGATGAGTTGAAGGTGATGCGTCGAGTGTGGGTGGTGGTGCATTGAGGACGCAGACGTTGAGTGGGAAGGGACGCGGAGAAGCACGTGAGGAGTGGTGACATAGCGCTTGCAGGTTCAGCGATGTTCACAATCGTTACAGCGTCGGTATACTTCGTATGGTTTCTACACAGCGCCGGGTGATCTGCACCCTGCACGAATCAATCCGGTACTTATAAAGTATGCTCTAATGGACATCGATGCGTTTTTTTTTTGCCATGTATAATTTTAACTCTACTTTCGTATCCTGCTAAGTACAGTCAAGATATCTGCGTAACTTAGCTGGAATGACACAGTGATCCTGTTGGAAGGGCAACCTCAGTATCAGGAGGGTGTGTCCTGTTGCTACCATGGTTGACAACGTCCCATTGACTGAGTATCTTCTTCAGTTGACGGTCGCAACTCCTGGCTCAGTCAGATATATAGGCGCAGTAGTTGAGGTCACCGAGCTTCAGGTTCTCTGGTTATGAGTACTTTGAGTCTTTGGCCTTAGCTATGGCCGCCGTTTGATTAAACGATGTAATGCTTGTTTTTTACGATCTAGTATACGCCCATTTTTTTTTTTTTTTTTGCATTACCTCGACTTCCCAATCTTTAGTTTCAGTTGGCGTTACCTCATTCTGTTCAGTTGCATTGATGTCTTGATGCCAGGATCTTGAACTAGTCCGACTTTTTTACGATCCTCAGTTTAGCTAAGAATTCGGTTGAGGGGTTTTCCACTTAGATGTTACCTGCATGATGTTCGATAAAACAAACAGTGTGTTTTCGGGCGTCTTCTTAATGGGAATAGGATCCCTGATACAAGTACGTGTCGGTTTCACGGTCGACATAAATAGGTTCGTCTTGAATCATATTAATTAAATCACGTATCCATGGGTCGGAGTTACGTAAGGGACAACACAGCGTAATGGTAGATTTAGTAATATTAACATAATTTAACAACTGTGCGATAAGTTGACAAGGTGGGTTAGCCCACGCATTATGCTTTGATAAGTCAAGCTGAAATGCATCACCTTTAGGATGAGTCAACGACCTATATTCAGAAACCTGTTTGTTATGTTCTGCGGCGAACATATCAACAGTAAATGGACCCCATCGTGATTGAGCGAGGTTAAACCATTTCTTATTTAGCATCAATCGGTTGCTAATAACTCTTTGACTGTTTTCTGGTAGTCGGGCACAAGTCGAGAGAGCATGTCAGGAAGATGGTTATGTATTCCTGGAATGTGTGTTATATTAAAAGCGAACTTGGCAATAATGTCATGCCAGCGGCTCACCAACTGTGAATCAGGGTTCATATCTTTTAAGTATGTTAAAGACTTTTGATCACAGGCGACAGTAAAGTAACTTCCATAAAAGGTAGTCTTTAAACTGTCTTAGCGCAGTAACTATAGCAAAAGAGCTCTTGTTTAACGGTAGGAGTAATTCCGTTGACTCTTATTATAACTCTTGCTAAAAAATTGTATGTAGCGCGGTTTACCATTTATCGTTTGGTAAAACACTCCACCTACCGCTCGATCTGAAGCGTCGGTTGCTACTTGGAATGGGACACCATCCACAGGGTACGCATGATGGGTGCGTCCATTACTTTACTTTTGACTAGTTTAAATGCATCATCACATTCTTTAGTCAAAGCTTTCCCAAAGGTCCTTTGTGCAGCCGTAGGTGACTGAAAGGCTTTAAGTAATGAGAAAGATGCGGTACCGAATCCGAGAAGAAGTTAACAAACCCACACACAGAGTTCACATCTCTTCCAGTAATTGGTGTTGATAAATCCAACAGAAACTGTTTCTTGCCAGGATCAATTTCTACCCCTGCTGCAGATACTTTGTAGCCAAGTAAGTGTATAGTATCTTTAGCAAAAGAACACTTGTCTTCGTTAATCTTAAGTTTAGCATGATTAAGTCGCTTTAAGACTTCTTTAACGAGTTTAGCATGTTCATGTGCTGTCTTTGTAAAGATAACTATATCATCTAAATAGACTGATACGTTATACGACAGGTCCGCAAATAGTTCCATCATAACTTGTTGGAAGAAAGAAGGTAACATGTGTAAGCCTTCAGGTGCACCTTTAAACTGGTACTTCTTACCTTGCCAAGTAAAGGAAAAGTATTTCCTATGAGGCTGATATATTTGTAGTTGATGGAATGCAGCTTTTTTAAGTCTATCTTGGAAAGATAGTCGCACCCTCCATTTTGCGTAGTATCTCGCTTATCTTAGGTAAGGGAAAACTATGTTGCGGAATTAGTTTGTTGATTGGCGACAGGTCTAGTACTACTCTTGTTTTACTAAACGTTCCATCAGATTTATATTGATCGACCGCTAAGAGAGCTAAGTTAACTGGGGTTGCATCATAATTGATTTCAATTAGACCCTGTTTTAACCAATCTTCGATTTGGGTTTTGACAACGTCTTTGTGTCTCCAACTCACGTAGTTATGTGAAGGACACTTTAACTTAGAGAAGTCGACGTTTGTTAAGTCAAGTCTAACGTACCCATTAGAGAACTTAAACATACACCAGTCAGTTATTGCAATCTTCCTGTTTTGTATAATTAAGTCCATAATTATATCGGTGAAGTGCGGAATCATATCCTTTGCTTCACCTTCCGGAGGTTTAGGTATCTTTAACATATTATCATCTGACTGATCTTTATTCGGGTCTAGCCCATTAGGCAGACCAGTGAGTGTTATACCTAAACTGAGAAGATCAGTCATACCTATAATTAAATCGTATTTCTGAGACATGTCAGTAACGATTAGGTGAGTCTTCACTTCTCTTCTATCTGACAGCATTATGTGTGCATAGTCAATGGCTTGTTCGCAAGTAGTAACTTTGCCATTTCCCAAGATTAAATCAGTTGTTTCGTTATGGACAGCCATATCTGTAGCGTAGGCTACTCGGCGTGAGATAGCAGAGACTTCAGCCCTGGATCAAATAGTGCCATAACTTTTCTCCATTTACGAAAACTGTTTGAAAGATACGTTCATCTCCTTTGGTATAGATTTTATTGAACATTTTCTCATAATCTTGCTCTAGTGCGCACATATGGTACTGTCAATGCTTAACTTGGACGTCTGGTAAGTCCTTGCAATCCTCTTTGTGCCAACCGTTAGTACCCTTGCAAGTAGCACACTCTTTCATATAGTGTCCAAAATCTGGCTTGCCTGGTGCACACTTAACAGGGTCGTGTCTACCATTCCACTTGCCATTACGTTTTGTGAGGTTGTAACCACACTTCTTGCAAGGCGCTCTCACCTTCTTATCACCTTTCGGTTCGGTAGAAGTAGAGCCAGTACCCCCCTCCAGTAGTAGTGCGAGGTTTCTTAGTACTACGCGCAGTATTAGTCTCTACTGCGTTTCGCTTAGTGGGCTGGGTGTAGCTCGTGGTACTAAGTACTCTAGTAGAGGAATTGGTATGCTTGTGTACTATCTTCTCAAAGACAGACCAAGGCATAGATCGCAAATCACCATAGGCGATGATGTCATCATTGACTTTCTTAAAGAGGTTAGCTCCCAGAGTCTCCATCATCTGACAAATTAATAAATATTCGCCAGTATAGGTACGACCACCCATCCGAGTATTCATATGTGTCATATGAGCTAGAGCACCTCGAATAGTGGTATCGTTCGCAAAGAACTTGCGAGACTCTAGAAGTTCACGGTCACGTGCATCTTCAAAAAAAGGTGTTAAGTATATTATCACGCAACTGGTGCCAGGGTAGGGCTTTCCAGTTGGGCTCATGAGCCTTCAAGATAGTTCGCCATTCACCTGGCTCACAGAAATGAATAAAGGCATTCATCATCTGCTTATCCCTAAGGCTGGCAGACTCCTTAAGTTGGTCGAAGGCCTTCAGTGTCTCCACTGTACTCTCATTAGTAGAGAAATCGACCTCAGCCTGCGCGTTACCTAGCTGCTTTATAAAGCTTGGTTCTAAGTGTTCACGAGGCTCATGCTCAGTGCTACGGGCTGCTAGTGCCAAGATGGTGTCTATTTCCTTTCTCTTGTTATCGATTAGATAGCGAATGTTATCCGCTTTCCTATCGTCAAGGTCAGAGTCATTCAATAGACGGTCCTCAAGGACTTGCATACCAGAGCGTAATAGCCTGAGACGAGTATGTCTGGTTCTCACTTCCTCATCCTCAGGATTAGAGCGGGAACTCTCTAACGAGGTACTGGTGTAGCGATTGCCAAAATCGTGATTACCAGGGTTAGTTGGCAAATGAGGGTCGATATTACGAGGATGGTAAGCCTCATCGAGTTCCATACGATCATATCCTCTGACAGGGTTAGGTTTGTCAAGAGGATGGGCGATGGTAGCATCAGAGCTATAGAGATTAAATTTTGAAATATTATCTCTCTCGCCAGTGGTAACTGGCTTAGTGGTAAACATACTGGCTGGTAAACCAGTAGGTCTCGGGTTCGAAACCCGGCCCGAATTTTTTTTCTTCTTCGGTATAGGAAGAATATCAGCCAAGTGGGACACGATAGAGGGTCCACAACTGCTGCTGCCGCTAGCTCCTTCAAGAGCGCTTCAGTGCGGTTCAATTGGCGTCGAGATTGAGAGGATCCAACCACTCGTTGTCGAGTTATGGCGTCCTCAGCTTCGGCCCCAAGATTTGAGCTGAATGGAATGGCTTCTCCATCGATGGCGAAACCGAAATTTTCGGACAGGTCCAATACTTCCTTTTCACGCCGGATTTGTGCTGGAGTGTCCTTTAGATGTGGAGTTATAATGCCCCCCCGACATTCGTATCCACGAATTTTCCAGCCTTTCGACGTTTATCCCCAATATTTGACGGCACGTGGTCAGGGGGGCAAGCTGGGGTCCTGAGCTTCACTCCTAGGTGATACACGGACGCTGGCGAGCCTTTCCGCGGTAGTAGATACCTCTTCTTCCAAGGCTTTAGGATCCGACGAGTCATCTTCAGAACAATCCTCTGTACCAACCTCAGAATTTGCTTCCCCAACAGTATCCTCGGCAGGCTCAACTCCAGACAGGCTAGGTGTTTCCACAGGGATCTCAGGAACCTCGGCAGGCTTAGCAGGCTTAGAGCTAGCGGCTCCCTTGCCTTTAGAAGTACCCTTAGCCATAGTATTTGCTGGATAGTAAATCGATGTCAGACAGTCTAGAAGCAGTACACTACTGTAACTACTATTTAACTGAAAAATATGTAAACTTCGATGGAAATTACTAGGTTTCAAACTATATTAAACTAAAATACAATTTAGTCAGTTAGGATTTAGCAGTGGTAGCTTGTGTAAGAATGATCGGGACTGCCTCTTGTTAAGAGCCTAAATATCCTCGATCACACAGGGCGTACCTCTAGCTGTTCTTTATTGAATAATTTTCACTAGAAGTACTAAGTGTTCATGACCACTTGCCTAATTTGTAAATAGACATAATAACGTAAGTCACGTTAATACATTAGCTGATATAAATAAAGTTCCATCTGAAGAAAAGTTAAAAAAAGAAAAAGACTTATTGGATTTTGGAGATTGGCGGGAGGACCAAAATCTATAAGTAGTAGTTCGGAGATTATAAAATTTAGTTTATAATATCCTACATCTACTAATGTCTCAAATAGGTCCAAGTAGATGAGTCATACCAAATACTCAGGCTATTGGAGCCATCAAAGTGAATTTAGAACACTTTGGAAATATTGGAAAAAGAGCTTGTACTAAATTATTTAAAATACAAATAAAAACCAATGTAGTATCTCAATTGATCTTGATATTTTAGACTGACCGGAGGCCGTATTTCTACACCCTGGCCAAATGTGACCGTTCTGACGAAGTTGTTGGACTGTGTCCTCCGCCCCATGATGTCCTTGTTCGTGTTGCGCTTGCGTGAGTTGCGTACGACGCTGTTTCTCCGCCGGACTCGCTTGTGCAAACGCCGGTTGACCCTCTGCATCTGCCAGTGCCACTGAGATTTCTCGCGCTGTGTCTAAGCACATGACATATTTTGTATGCTTTGGTTTTACAAAACCAAGTCGCTGTGAAAACAGCGGGTCCAGTTTGAATCCATTGGGAGGACCCACCCGTGCTACTACGGTATGACCCCATGGTGTTTTCCCACATGCGTACTTAGCGTACTTGAGGAACGTGTGTGGTGTCCGTGGTACCAGAACCGGTTCTGTCTGCAATAACTGCTTGAACAGGTCGAACCATGGTGCTCTTGGTACCCATGGTAGACATACTGTGGCCCGTGCGCCGTCGGCTCGTATCTTGCGTAACATCCTGTGTATCTGTTCCCAAGGCGGGTTCATCCATCCATCGACTATCGACCAGTCGTGGGCAAACGCTCCTTCCCCATCATCCTTCGTCCAGAACCGAGGAAGCTGAGCGTTGGTTGGGTCCGCAAATACATCTATGTCATTCGGTCCAAAGTGTTGTTGCGCTTGTTCAAAGTAACTAGGGAATAACTGCCAGCCGTCTGTATACATTATTTCGAGTTCGTCCTGCTCCGCTGTCCCCTCGTGTACTCTACTTAACATGTCCGGGAGCACATTTGTCTCTCCTGGTATATGCGATATGGTAAAGTTGAATGGCGCGATGATATGATGCCATCTCTGAAGCATCGGATTAAGCTTGAGCTGTGTGTTCATATATACAAGGGCCTTGTGGTCCGTGAAGACCGCAAACCGTTGCCCATCCAAGTATTCCCTGAAATGTGTCAGTCCATATACCAATGCCAGTAACTCCTTCATAGGTGTGGCGTAGTTCTGTTGCGCATGGTTCAGAGTCTTACTAAAGAACATTAAGTAATGTTTCTTACCGTTGACCCATTGGAATAGCGCTCCCCTAAACCGTAATCGCTAGCGTCGGTTTCCAAGTTCAGAGGAATGCCGTCGACCGGAAAGTGTAACGCCACAGCATTCACCACTGCGTCCTTCATTTGCCTGCCACGCCTGTGCATGTCTCTCCTCCCAACGATCACCTATCAACTCCTTTGGTTTGAGTTTGCAAAATTCGCGCAAGGGTGCAACCGTGTTCGCGAAATTAGGCAGATGTTCGTGGAGGTAATTTGCTAAACCCAACGCCGAGGCTATATCTTTGTACCGTAGTGGTGTGGGCCAGTCGATCAGCTTGGCCTGCTTTTCATGGTCAATGTCAATGCCTTGTGCCGATACTTTCTTCCCTAGGATCATGACTTCGGAGATAGCGAAGTGGCACTTGGCAGGGTTAAGCTTAAAACTGTGGTATGTTAAGCGTTGTATCACCTTCTGCACCGTCCTAACGTGTTCGTCATAACCGTCACTGGCGATAACTATGTCATCGATATAGTGGTGAACCGGTAAGCCATCAAGTATTGTACTCAAGGTACGTTGAAACTGCTGCGTGAGTACATGAAGACCGAACGGTGCTGATGTGAACGAGTACTGATAACGTTCGTGTGTAAAACTAAATAAGTATTGTGAGTCTGGATGGATGGGCAGCCTGTGGTATGCAGCCGATATGTCCAGCGTCGTGTAGTACTTCTTACTCTTGAGGCGAGATATGAGTTCGTTGACCTTGGGGATCAGGAACTGGTCACCAGGAATAAGCGCGTTAACGGCACGCATGTCTAAACACACGCGTACCTTCTTGACGTTGCCTTCCGCATCGAATGTCGGTACCGCAAGGAGAGGAAGATTAACAGTCGTTGGTGTCGTTCGTTTCGTGATCACCAAATCCGTCAACCACTTCTTCACTTGTTCATCCACATAGGGGAGCCATCGATCGGATACGAAGTTACGCGCCGATCGCCGCATCTGCAACGCTTGTTCATGGGTTACTGGGATGGTTACCTCACTCCCTTCCAGACGACAGCGCGCGTTGTCGGCAATTTTCGCATTGGCTTCCAAATCCTGTGCCAACCGTTCGCGTACATCGACGGGTTCCGTCGTGTTAGGTGCCTGCCTCGGCGTGGTATGGGTTCGAGGAGCTCTTCTAGTTCTGTGGGGTCTATTGGTGCAAGTGGCGATTGGATACCGCCTATGTATAGGCCCAAGCCTTTCAACATATCTTGCCCCCCACTATAACATCTATACCCGTCGGCAAGTTCATCAATTCTAATGAACCGTCGATAATTCTGGTACCGTACCTTATAGGTACCACTTCCGTCGTCCCCAGTCGAGGAGTTCGCACCGCCTTGTCAGCTAAATATATAAATGACCCAGGTGGTGCCGGAGTTATTGGTCGGCCAAGGAGGTCTGCGGATGTCTGTGAGATACAACTTCTATTTGCTCCCGTGTCTATCAAGGCTTTGAACGTACGTCCGTTGATTTGTACTTGAATATAGACTCGGTTGTCTGACGTCAGCAATGGGTCTTGTATTGCCATCACTGCTCCAATCGTGGTAACAAATATGAAGCTCCTATCCGACTCAGACACCCTCACCTCTCATGCATGATCGGCTACCGACTCCCACGTGTCATAGGTGTGGTTTGGTGGTGACGTCATGTGCTCGAAGTCTTCGTAAAGGATCGTGTTGATATGAATCTCTGTAGCTTCCGATGGTGGAGCCAAGTCTTCGTCCTGTGTAATCGCATTCACCTGTACTTGAGGCGTCGGACGTATTGTAACTACGTCTCTAGTCTGGGATGTATTCTGCCCCTGTCCTGCGGTTGACGTTGTGGACGGTCTGTGTACCGATTGTACGTCCCTCAAAGGACGGTTGTTGTCGTATAGCCTTGCCCGACCCTCTGCGCTCACCGCTTGCGACGCCCTGAAATGGTGACACCGTGGGATGTGCCTACCACCTGGTGGCGCCTGTGCCTGGCACCCCGCACAAGTCGTTGGTACCGTAGGTTGGGGCCGTTGAGTCCAATTCTGCGTTTGTCGTCTACTCGTCTGTAGGTTGGGGCGGCTATTGGTGTGGTCGCGACTTCCATTGGTCGTCGGGCCCTCGCGGTTGTTGCGACCCTGGAAACGTGCTGCCGTACGTTGCTGTGCATCCTGAATGTCAGGGCTCAACAGCTGTATAAGCTCGTGTGTCTCCATCAGTTGCCATTTGGGATGCAACTGTAGAGTACCGTTCATACGTACGGCCGTTGAGAGCTTCTTCTAACAGTTGTACAATGCAGTGGTTCACTAAATTCTGTTGGAAGTCGGCATCTGTCTGGCACCGTTCACGTGCCCTCCTGTGGTTCTCCATGAGCTGTGTCATTTGTTCCATAAGAGGAGTGTGCATGTTCCGACTTTGGCCCTTGGCTAACTTGCGAAACGCGGGATCGACAGTGGCTTGTGTTTCGTGCGAACAGATCTGTTCGATCTGTAGTTGAGGTGTGCATGTCTTCAACCGTTCAGAGTTGTCGCGGATGTAGTCCAGCGTTGACTTCTCCGCCTTGAAGTAAGATAGTACCTTATGAAACCATGTAAGGTTCCAACTCTCGTCCAGCCCTGCGATTTGTGCGTTCTTGAACGCCTCGAGGAGAGCCCCTCTTGTGTCCCGTTCCATGATATCATGTAGGTAGTATCTGTTCGACGGCCAATCAGGCCACGTACGTGGTGAAGGTACGGGACGCTTCTCTACCGGTCGGGACTCTAATGTAGCTCGAAGTGTCTCAATCACGCCCCGAAGAGCTTCAGCTCGAGCCGTGTTATTCTCCTCGATTGCTTGGCATAGCTCGTCACTTAACTGTAGTATCCGTGCGTGTAGCGCCTGTCGCCTTTTCTCGATACTAGCCGGTGTGGGCGGAGGCACTGTTGTCTCCTTCTCTTGTCGTTTATGTGTCTGTACATATTCACTGGGCGCTTCTTTCTCGCCCCACTGACGTTGCTGTTGTTGGCGCAGGTTCGTACTTAATCGGTCCTGTCTATTCTTCACCGCCTGCTTACCTTGAGGATTCTGTCTGGCTAATACTTGTTCATGTGCGAACTCTTGAAAAGTTGGTGTGTTCTCACTGGCAGACAGAGTATCATCCTCCTCGGTTGAACTGTCCTCTGACCCTGGTGATTTGTACCCAAGTCCATAAAACGGACGCTCACAGCCTTGAATTCGGAAGGTAGGGTTGTCTTCGTCCTCTGGTACTGCCTGTACCCGTTCGTGTGCGTCAGAAGAACTCTCCTTAGCGGCCGGCCCCATTGTAGTTCGTCCGGCGTTTATGCGCTGTAACCTCTGTTCGTATTTTTCAAAGAGAGACTGCTGTTGTGTCATCAGCTCCGTGAGTTTCTGAGCTGACGATTGTTCCCGTGCCGTTTTCCTTGTTGTTGGTACGGTTCCGGTGACGCTTCCGCTTGTTAGGTGGGAGGCGTGGTGGGTCATTACTGGGAAATAAGGCCCCTGGGTATCCCGAGACGAACGAGGGGACAGCCCTTCACTGGCTACCTGTTCACCAATAAAAGTCTGACTACTGTCCGCACGCAGGTTGGGTACTTCCTTGGTCTCACCCTCGAATATGACATCCTCGTCAGATTGTGCAGGTCCATTTTGTTTGCTGTTGGTGGCTGCTTGTCGTCGGCGGGGTGTGGAGCCCCAGATGTGTCTGTTGTTGCCCCTCCAGTGCCTGACCTGAGTGCGGAGCGGAGCGTTCCGTATGGGACTGACGACGTTTAGTTCCACGTCGGTCGATATCATCTTCCTTGCGGCGCTCAGGATTCAAGAGTTGCTGTCTACGACTTTGGCGGGGTAGGGACATGGTTGGTGAGTTGTTTGTCAATGGAGAACTAGAATGTGTGCGAATGAACTGATAGAGTACTGAATATAAATATCCATTTTCTATTAAATTTCATCCTTCAAACACATAACGTCTCGACATCGATCTCCGAGGAACTCGTGGGTTCCCTCGTGACTGTTTTATTTTCCTACACTAACATAAGTAGTGTGGATAGTCTATATACTCTAACACTACCAGCTGTCTTACTCTTCATCCCACAATAACATATGGTTGAGTGCCTCATTAGTCGGAGCCACTTCTTGTTCTACTCCTCGCCAGCTCTTACTCCGGCCTAATGACGGCCTATTCATGCAGGACCCTGTTGGGAACTTCCCTCATCGCTCCTCTTTTACTCTTCTTACTCGTGATGTCCTTGTCATGTGCTGTTGCGGTTGTTGGAATATGCTTCTTGATCTAAGAACGATTGCTCGTTATTGCACTCCTAAACTAAGCTGCCGTCAACCACACCTTCTGTGCATACTGTTGATCCTCTCCGTTGACCTGATTTATCTGGAAGTTCTAGTGATTTGAGTGTGTTCGCATATCATTTTCACAATTTAACCTTGTATTTACTTGCATCGTTCGTGTTATGTGCGCCCCCCCACCCTTATATGCTCCTAATAACTCACAGGTGCTTACTTGTGTCTCTGTATGCTTCCTAATATCCCATTCTGAAAACTTTTGTAAAATAATCTAGTATGCCGCTGATTCTTTGCGTCATCGTACTAACCGAGTCGGTACTAACCATGTACATCTCCCATCTCTATTACCCTACTGTGGATCCTAAAGAACTTTCTTCTAACAACTTCTTAAATACAATTTAAGCTCATTAGCTTGCAATACGATTTGTACTTGTCTCACACTGAAAACAACCTTCCTACCTGTACTCACACATGACTACTTATCTGTGGATTCTGACTGATTGTCTGATTTCGTCATTTGATCGTCGTGAGACTTTCCTTGTTGACCCTGGTTAATGTTCTGCTTGATTGGAATGTTCGCTCTTCGGGTTCACTCGTATTAGTAGATTCTTTCTTCATCCTCGTCGTCCACACGTCGTTAATCCAATCTAAATCGTTCAATTCAATCTAAATCGTTCGGATAATCTAAATCGTTCAATTTGATGCGACATTCTCTCTGTTCGCATTGTCTTTCAATTGTTATACTTATAACAAAAAAATATGTGCCAGCTACTGACTAATTCATATTCTGTAGCTTTCTCTGTAATTACTAATAAACTAACAACTTCTATGGTAAGTTAAAAAAAATAGTAAGTATACGCGAGATAACTGTATCTCAACGTTCTCCCTCCTCAGGGAGGGGACGTTGTTCATTTATTAGTAATTATAAACAGTAATCCTAAAATGACTGACTCTTAAATGAGTCATTAGTCATGTGCTGTAAAACCAGCAAAACCCTAAACCCAGTTTATCAGATTATTCTGATAAACTGTAAAACTTGTAATAAACCTAAAATAATCAAATAAATATAAGTACTTGTATTCTGACCACAGCTATAGCATTGTGCTGGCATTTATCCTCGAGAGCTAAGAATAGCATTGTGCTGGCATTTATCCTCGAGAGCTAGAGCATTGTGCTGGCATTTATCCTCAGAGAGCTAGAGCATTGTGCTGGCATTTTGTTACCTCCAGAGAGCTAGAGGACCCGATGTGTACGTCTCGAGCGACCCGTCGTGTTTGAATTCTTGAAGCTACTGTTCATCTGTGTCAGCATATAGGAGTTTGGCAAGTACAATATAGGACTGTATTTGTGTCGGAGAAAAACTGCCAGTGGCAGAAACCGTGCAAACCATTAACCCGCTGTTTCAAAACAATGCCCAAGGAGTTGTTTGATTGATTTCGCTGTGTTATACTCCAGAAGCAAGAGTGGCTCATTTAACCTGAGCAGCTTGAGCCGCTGACGATTTTCCCCTCATGAGCTCGAGTCTGCTAACTCATTTTATTCTCGCGAGCTCAGAGTGGCTGGTTTATACTCGGGAGCTAGAGTCGCTGCTTTTTTATACTCAAGAGCTCAGTGGCTGGTTTATACTCTCGGGAGCTAGAGTTGCTGGTTTATGCTCCAGAGCTTGAGCTCGATATCCGAGAACAAAGTTATATTGAAGATAAAGTATTAGACTTGTGCACGTTGGCGCTTACGTGTCCGTGTCTGCGAAGCTTTGTGGTAGGCCGCGATATCGTTGGCATCATCAAAAAAGCTTCTGCTGTTTCCCACGTTGGTTCGCCTTCTCGCCATCTCACCAGGTATTCTAATTTCCCCGTCTCATCATTCGTACGATGTGTGATAATATGGCGAAACTCAACCCCTCCTTCGGTCCATAAGTCTTCGTTAATTGGTGGGTCTGTGCGTCTATGCACTAAACGGAGGAGTTCCACCCGTACCGGTTTGGTCTTGAATTCTGGTGGGGCGGAACCATCCTTGTTCGCTAACTCGTAGCGTTGGCCATGTCTAGCTTTGACTACATATGGTCCAAACAATGGCCGCATAGCCTTCGTTGTTCGGCCTTCTGATCGTACCATGACCACATCTCCTTCGTCGAAATGTACCAAGTCGTGAGCATGCAGGCGGTCAAATGTCGTCGTAAGCTTGCCTGTATACTTCTTGGTAATGTGGTGGAGGGTCGGCAATATAGTGTCCTGTAACTGGTCTAATCGTTGTGCCCAGGTGTCATTCGTCATTGGCTGAGAATCCGGTAACTCGTCCGTGAAATCGGCGAACGGAACATGGCGGCGGCCAAAGTACACGCTAAACGGTGCACTCTTATGGCGACGGATATCCGAAGGTTCTGGTATAGCATCGTAAACGGAAGGCGTTCGTCCCATCGAAGAGGAACTGCCTCACAGCATTGTCGAATAGAACGTGTAATCTCCTTGTGACGTCGTTCTGCCGCGCCCAGCACTTGGGGTCGATATGGTGGAGACACCTTATGTAGCATCCCCACTTCCTGGACCAGAAGCTCCACTAACTTGTTGGTGAACTCCTTCCCCATGTCTGTTTGGATTTTACGGGGAAACCATGTTCGCCAAAAAAATCTCTATGAGTGTCTGTGTCGTGGTTTCCTTTGTCTTGTCCGGTGTGGCTCGAAGGATAGAATAGCCTGTGGCGATGTCTAAGACGTGAAGAATATAATTGTTCTTGCGTCTGGACTCCAGTGGCATCGGGATGTAGTCCACTTGAATATGGTCCCACGGGTAGCGTGCATCGATGCTAATCATCGGGTGGAAACCTTTACGAAGTGTGTCCTGTCCCAAATATGTGCCACATTGCCGCTTAACTTCTGTGGCTAACTCAAGTGCCCCTGGCCAAATGTGACCGTTCTGACGAAGTTGTTGGACTGTGTCCGCCGCCCCATGATGTCCTTGTTCGTGTTGCGCTTGCGTGAGTTGCGTACGACGCTGTTTCTCCGCCGGACTCGCTTGTGCAAACGCCGGTTGACCCTCTGCATCTGCCAGTGCCACTGAGATTTCTCGCGCTGTGTCTAAGCACATGACATATTTTGTATGCTTTGGTTCTGCAAAACCAAGTCGCTGTGAAAACAGCGGGTCCAGTTTGAATCCATTGGGAGGACCCACCCGTGCTACTACGGTATGACCCCATGGTGTCTTCCCCACATGCGTACTTAGCGTACTTGAGGAACGTGTGTGGTGTCCGTGGTACCAGCACCGGTTCTGTCTGCAATAACTGCTTGAACAGGTCGAACCATGGTGCTCTTGGTACCCATGGTAGACATACTGTGGCCCGTGCGCCGTCGGCTCGTATCTTGCGTAACATCCTGTGTATCTGTCCCCAAGGCGGGTTCATCCATCCATCGACTATCGACCAGTCGTGGGCAAACGCTCCTTCCCCATCATCCTTCGTCCAGAACCGAGGAAGCTGAGCGTTGGTTGGGTCCGCAAATACATCTATGTCATTCGGTCCAAAGTGTTGTTGCGCTTGTTCAAAGTAACTAGGGAATAACTGCCAGCCGTCGGTATACATTATTTCGAGTTCGTCCTGCTCCGCTGTCCCCTCGTGTACTCTACTTTAACATGTCCGGGAGCACATTTGACTCTCCTGGTATATGCGATATGGTAAAGTTGAATGGCGCGATGATATGATGCCATCTCTGAAGCATCGGATTAAGCTTGAGCTGTGTGTTCATATATACAAGGGCCTTGTGGTCCGTGAAGACCGCAAACCGTTGCCCATCCAAGTATTCCCTGAAATGTGTCAGTCCATATACCAATGCCAGTAACTCCTTCATAGGTGTGGCGTAGTTCTGTTGCGCATGGTTCAGAGTCTTACTAAAGAACATTAAGTAATGTTTCTTACCGTTGACCCATTGGAATAGCGCTCCCCTAAACCGTAATCGCTATAACCCTTGCGTGGGCCTACTCTGGGAATGACTGTGTGGACCCCATGGTGCCTTGCCACTGCATACTTTCCGTATTTGAGGAAGGAGTGGGCTGTCCTTGGAACTAATACTGGGTCTCTTTGTAGAAGCGACTTGAATAACTGGAACCAAGGCTCGTGGGGCGCCCACGGTAGACACACCGTAGCTGTGGCCCTCTCTGATCGTATCTTGCGCAACATTCTATGGATTAATCTCCATGGTGGGTTCATCCATCCGTCTATATCTTTCCAACAATGTGCAAACGCTCCACCCCTGTCATCGTCGGTGTAGTAGCGTGGCAAATGGTGGTCCTGTTGCGAAGCAAAGACATCGACATTATTCTCACCCACAATCCGTTGCGCTTGCTCAAATTAATCTGGAAAGAGTTGCCAACATTCTGCATATAGTACCTCCGGGTCCTCAGTCTCAACAGTTCCCTCATGAAGCCTAGACCACGCGTCTGGTAGCACGTTCTTTATACCCGGATGTGCGAGATAGTGAAATTGAAAGGCGCTATGATGTGGTGCCATCGTTGTAGCATCGGATTCAGCTTTAGCTGTGTGTTCATATATACCAAAGCCTTTGTGATCAGTCAACACTGAAAAGCGTTGACCTTCGAGATGATCCCGGAAGTGTGTGAGACCATATACCAAGGCCAATAATTCATTCAGGGGTGTTGGCGTAATTGCGCTGTGCTGCGTTGAGGGTCTTGCTGAAGAACATTAGGTATTGCTTCTTCCCTTCTATGGTCTGGAACAATGCACCTCCAATACCGTAGTCGCTTGCATCCGTATCGAGTTGTAAAGGTACTTCGTCGACGGAAAATTTCAACACTACTGCCTCAACTATGGCTTGCTTCATAGCATCCCAAGCTTGCTGGTGTCTCTGTTCCCACCTGTCTCCAATGATTTCCTTAGGCTTCAGTCTTACAAATTCCCGGAGTCGGGCAACTACCTCTGTAAAGTTTGGTAGGTGCTCGTGAAGAAAGTTGGCTAATCCCAAGCCGATGCAATGTCTTTGTACTTTCTTCGGGGTTGGCCAGTCAATGAGCTTGGCCTGCTTTTCATGGCAAATATCAATTCCGGCCTTCGATACTCGCTTCCCTAGGATCATGACTTCTTTGACTGCAAAATGACATTTTGAAGGGTTTAGCTTGAAACTGTGGTACGTCGGCCGCCGAATGACCTCTTTCACTACTCGTACGTGTTCTTCGTAGTCATCTGTTGCTATTACGATGTCGTCCAGGTAGTGGTGTGCCGGAAGTCCTTGCAATATCACACTCAGTGTACGCTGAAACTGCTGCGTCAATGTGTGTAGTCCAAATGGCGCTGATGTAAAATAAATACTGGCTCTTGCCATGTGTGAAACTGAATAGGTACTGAGAATCAGGGTGAATTGGGAGTCGATGGTACGCTGCAGTTAGATCCAATATCGTGTAATATCTCTTCCCTTTGATGTTACCAATGATGTCGTTGATACGGGGAATAATGAATTGATCCGCCGGTATTAATGCATTCACCGCTCTGAGGTCCAAACACACTCTGCACTTTCTTTAGTTCTCCAGATTGAGTATACTCTGGCACTGGGAGCAAGGGTAAGTTGACGGAAGAGGCTGTATCCCTTTGAACTATGACCAAATCTTGAATCCACTTCTGCACCTGTCTATCTACCCATGGTATCCATTTGTCTGCTACAAAGTTCCTTACTGCCTTCCGCATCCTTGCAGCTTGATCTGGTGTCACTGGCAATCTAACTTCGCCTCCTTCCAGTCTGCACCTGTCCTTTTCTCGAATACCGTCATTGTTCCTCAGTTCCTTGTCTAGTTCCAGGCGAACACCGGTTTCCTCGGTCAAATCTGGTGGTCGTCTCAACGGTATTGGTTCCTATAGTTTGTCTAGCTCCAGCGTTGGATCTATGGGTGAGAATGGCGATTGAAGGCCTCCCCACGTATAGCCCTAAGCCAGGCATAAGATCCTGGCCTACGATCGCGTCGATAGTCGGTGGTAGATTCATTAGCTCGAAAGACTGTTCTGTGAGCTCTAGACCATATCGTACTGGAGTTTGTACGGTTGAGCCTATTCGCCGTGTACGAACACTACGATCAGCTAGGTATATATAGGATCCTCCGGAGCCGACTTAATTTGCAATCCCCAATCGTGTGCGGATGTCGAATCAATGCAACTTCTGTTTGCCCCAAAATCCACTAATGCCCTGCATGTCTTACCGATAATCAGGATAGATATGAATACTCGATCGTCCATTGAAAGTAATGGATCTTTGATCGATAGTATCACAGGTGTGCTAGACGGAAAAACTAAAGTTGCATCTACATCCGACACCCTTACGTCCTATTCCTGAGTAATGATATATGTGTCAGTTGCATCTGCTATACATTTTCACAATGTTAACCTTCGTCTTTACTGTGCATCGGAAGCAATGTGTGTGTGTATACCCCACTGCTCTCATCCTAATAACGTTGCTTGCTTCCTTCTCTCTGTATGCTACTAATGGTGTCAACTTCTGTAGATCTAATTTATCTAATTCACCCTATGACAATTCTGATCGTAGTTGGACTTCCATCATCGCTCATATTTCTTCTTGCTTCTGTACGGTGATATCCTAGCCAGATCTGTTGCTAAACTTGCTGAATAAACTGACACCGGTGATATTTGCTCGTTATATGCTGTCCTAATCCCAATAAATAACACCTTCTGTGTAGTAGCTGATCTTCTACTTTGTGTACTGTGTATCCTGCCATTAGATGCACAAATGTTGCCATTCCATTTCCTATTTAACTTAAGTTATTGATCCATGTTCACGTTCTGAGGACCCGTTATAGTCTCTGGCAACGACTGTGTGACGTGTAATGATTACTATTTATCGTTGTGTCTTTTGTATCCCATTCTTAAAACTTTTGTAAAATAATCTAGTATGCCGCTGATTCTTTGCGTCATCGTACTAACCGAGTCGGTACTAACCATGTACATCTCCCATCTCTACTACACTACTGTGGATCCTAAAGAACTTTCTTCTAACAACTTCTTAAATACAATTTAAGCTCATTAGCTTGCATTCAATTCGATTTGTACTTGTCTCACACTGAAAACAACCCTCAGCTCATTATGTCCTACCTGTACTCACACATGACTACTTATCTGTGGATTCTGACTGATTGTCTGATTTCGTCATTTTGATCGTCGTGAGACCTTCCTTGTTGACCTCTGGCTAATGTTCTGCTTGATTGGAATGTTCGCTCTTCGGGTTCACTCGTATTAGTAGATTCTTTCTTCATCCTCGTCGTCCACGCCGTCGTTAATCCAACGACCGGATAATCTAAACCGTTCAATTTCATGTGATGCGACATTCTCTGTTCGCATTGTCTTTCAATTGTTATACTTATAACAAAAGCCTAATATGTGCCAGCTACTGACTAATTCATATTCTGTAGCTTTCTCGGTAATTACTAATAAACTAACAACTTCTATGGTAAGTTAAAAAATGTAGTAAGTATGCGCGAGATAACTGTATCTCAACGTTCTCCTCTTCAGGGAGGGGGGACGTTGTTCATTTATTAGTAATTATAAACAGTAATCCTAAAATGACTGACTCTTAAATGAGTCATTAGTCATGTGCTGTAAAACCAGCAAAACCTCTAAAACCCAGTTTATCAGATTATTCTGATAAACTGTAAAAAACTTCGACGGGAAACCTCAAACTAATCAAATAAATCTAAGTACTTGTATTCTGACCACAGTCATCCCAAACAGTGACTGTAACAGTTCAGTGGCCAGCATCTTTAGATTTCTTAGATCAGCAGCAGTCCCTGACAAATTAAAGAAACAGTTCAGTACCTCTCGCAGCCTATATCAGGAAAAAAAAGTATAAATAACGCCACAGTCCACACTTCTTTCAAAGCGGCATCCTCATGTCCATCATCGTCCTGCAGTTAACTGCGAGTTGGCCAATTCAACTGGAATAGCTTCACACTGCTAGGGTCGCATAGTAAAAAATGATGTGCCTTCGATACTCGCTTGCGAAGGATCCTCTGACTTCTTTGATCATGTCAAAATGACAATTTGATGTTCTTTCCTTCTTGAAACTGTGTCTTTCGTCAGCTGCCGAATAAGACCAGGGTTTCACTACTCGTCGTGGTTCCTCGTGTTCCACTGTTGAGCTATGCTCGCACATGTGTCGTCCATAACATCTTCCCTGTGGAGGAAGAACTGCAATATGTTACACCTCATTGCTCTACTGACTTTTTGCTGGTCAGAAGTGTTAGTATCTCCATAAATGCTCAAAGTGTATGACAACAAGTAGGCTTTTGTGCCATGTGTGAAACTGAATCAGATACTGAGAATCAAATGCTGAGTCGATTAACGACTGCCTGGCGGGGATGTTAGATCCAATGAATGTGTAATACGAGTGTTGTTGATGAACATTAATGTCGCTCGAACATTACGCTCTGGTCCATGAAGCTGTGATCCGCCGGTATTAAATGCATCAGAAGTAATCAGTCAGAATTCAAAGTAGCATCCTGTCTTTTAGTCCCTCCAGATTGATGCAGGGTGAGAATGTCTGTCGTAGAATACAAGTACTTATATTATTTGATTAGTTTAGGTTTATTACAAGTTTTACAGTTTAACAGAATAATCTGATAAAAACTGGGTTTTAGGTTTTGTGCTGGTTTTACAGCACATGACTAATGACTCATTTAAGAGTCAGTCATTTTAGGATTACTGTTTATAATTACTAATAAATGAACAACGTCCCCTCCTCCCTGAGGAGGAGAACGTTGAGATACAGTTATCTCGCGTATACTTACTACATTTTTTAACTTACCATAGAAGTTGTTAGTTTATTAGTAATTACAGAGAAAGCTACAGAATATGAATTAGTCAGTAGCTGGCACATATTTTTTTTTGTTATAAGTATAACAATTGAAAGACAATGCGAACAGAGAATGTCGCATCAAATTGAACGATTTAGATTATCCGAACCGGTTAGATTGTTGAACGATAAACGACGTGTGGACGACGAGGATGAAGAAAGAATCTACTAATACGAGTGAACCCGAAGAGCGAACATTCCAATCAAGCAGAACATTAACCAGGGTCAACAAGGAAAGTCTCACGACGATCAAATGAATGACGAAATCAGACAATCAGTCAGAATCCACAGATAAGTAGTCATGTGTGAGTACAGGTAGGAAGGTTGTTTTCAGTGTGAGACAAGTACAAATCGAATTGCAAGCTAATGAGCTTAAATTGTATTTAAGAAGTTGTTAGAAGAAAGTTCTTTAGGATCCACAGTAGTAGGTAGTAGAGATGGGAGATGTACATGGTTAGTACCGACTCGGTTAGTACGATGACGCAAAGAATCAGCGGCATACTAGATTATTTTACAAAAGTTTTCAGAATGGGATATTAGGAAGCATACAGAGACACAAGTAAGCACCTGTGAGTTATTAGGAGCATATAAGGGTGGGGCGCACATAACACGAACGATGCAAGTAAATACAAGGTTAAATTGTGAAAATGATATGCGAACACACTCAAATCACTAGAACTTCCAGATAAATCAGGTCAACGGAGAGGATCAACAGTATATGCACAGAAGGTGTGGTTGACGGCAGCTTAGTTTAGGAGTGCAATAACGAGCAATCGTTCTTAGATTCTTAGAACAGAAGAAAGGATTCCAACATGGAGCAACGCAAGTACACAGACATGACAAGGACATCACGAAGAAAGAAGAGTAAAATATTAGGAAGCGATGAGAGAAGTAAGCAGGGTCCTGCGAAAGGGTGGGGCGCACATATACAGGAAGTAAAACAAGGTTAAATTGTGAAAATGATATGCGAACACACTCAAATCACTAGAACTTCCAGATAAATCAGGTCAACGGAGAGGATCAACAGTATGCACAGAAGGTGTGGTTGACGGCAGCTTAGTTTAGGAGTGCAATAACGAGCAATCGTTCTTAGATCAAGAAGCATATTCCAACAACCGCAACAGCACATGACAAGGACATCACGGGTAAGAAGAGTAAAAAGAACGATGAGAAAGTTCCCAACAGGGTCCTGCGACTGTAAGGCTGGCGAGGAGTAGAACAAGAAGTGGCTCCGACTAATGAGGCACTCAACCATATGTTATTGTGGGATGAAGAGTAAGACAGCTGGTAGTGTTAGAGTATATAGACTATCCACACTACTTATGTTAGTGTAGGAAATAAAACAGTCACGAGGGAACCCACGAGTTCCTCGGAGATCGATGTCGAGACGTTATGTGTTTGAAGGATGAAATTTAATAGAAAATGGATATTTATATTCAGTACTCTATCAGTTCATTCGCACACATTTCTAGTTCTCCATTGACAAACAACTCACCAACCATGTCCTACCCCGCCAAAGTCGTAGACAGACTCTTGAATCCTGAGCGCCGCAAGGAAGATGATATCGACCGACGTGGAACTAAACGTCGTCAGTCCCATACGGAACGCTCCGCTCCGCACTCAGGTCAGGCACTGGAGGGCAACAACAACAGACACATCTTGGGGCTCCACACATTATTTCCGCGGACGACAAGCAGCCACCAACAGCAAACAAAAATGGACCTGCACAATCTGACGAGGATGTCATATTCGAGGGTGAGACCAAGGAAGTACCCAACCTGCGTGCGGACAGTAGTCAGACTTTTATTGGTGAGGCATTGGTATATATGACTGACATTTCAGGGAATACTTGGATGGGCAACGGTTTGCGGTCTTCACGGACCACAAGGCCCTTGTGTATATGAACACACAGCTCAAGCTTAATCCGATGCTTCAGAGATGGCATCATATCATCGCGCCATTCAACTTTACCATATCGCATATACCAGGAGAGACAAATGTGCTCCCGGACATGTTAAGTAGAGTACACGAGGGGACAGCGGAGCAGGACGAACTCGAAATAATGTATACAGACTGCTGGCAGTTATTCCCTAGTTACTTTGAACAAGCGCAACAACACTTTGGACCGAATGACATAGATGTATTTGCGGACCCAACCAACGCTCAGCTTCCTCGGTTCTGGACGAAGGATGATGGGAAGGAGCGTTTACCCACGACTGGTCGATAGTCGATGGATGGATGAACCCGCCTTGGGAACAGATACACAGGATGTTACGCAAGATACGAGCCGACGGCGCACGGGCCATAGTATGTCTACCATGGGTACCAAGAGCACCATGGTTCGACCTGTTCAAGCAGTTATTGCAGACAGAACCGGTGCTGGTACCACGGACACCACACACGTTCCTCAAGTACGCTAAGTACGCATGTGGGAAGACACCATGGGGTCATACCGTAGTAGCACGGGTGGGTCCTCCCAATGGATTCAAAACTGGACCCGCTGTTTTCACAGCGACTTGGTTTTGCAGAACCAAAAGCATACAAAATATGTCATGTGCTTAGACACAGCGCGAGAAATCTCAGTGGCACTGGCAGATGCAGAGGGTCAACTCGGCGTTTGCACAAGCGAGTCCGACGGAGAAACAGCGTCGTACGCAACTCACGCAAGCGCAACACGAACAAGGACATCATGGGGCGGCGGACACAGTCCAACAACTTCGTCAGAACGGTCACGTTTGGCCAGGGGCACTTGAGTTAACCACAGAGGTTAAGCGGCAATGTGGCACATGTTTGGGACAGGACACACTTCGTAAAGGTTTCCACCCGATGATTAGCATCGATGCACGCTACCCGTGGGACCATATTCAAGTGGACTACATCCCGATGCCACTGGAGTCCAGACGCAAGAACAATTATATTCTTCACGTGTCTTAGACATCGCCACAGGCTATTCTATCCTTCGAGCCACACCGGACAAGACAAAGGAAACCACGACACAGACACTCATAGAGATTTTTATGAACATGGTTTCCCCGTAAAATCCAAACAGACATGGGGGGAAGGAGTTCACCAACAAGTTAGTGGAGCTTCTGGTCCAGGAAGTGGGGATGCTAAGCAAGGTGTCTCCACCATATCGACCCCAAGTGCTGGGCGCGGCAGAACGACGTCACAAGGAGATTACACGTTCTATTCGACAATGCTGTGAGGCAGTTCCCTTCGATGGGACGAACGCCTTCCGTTTACGATGCTATACCAGAACCTTCGGATATATCCGTCGCCATAAGAGTGCACCGTTTGGCGTGTACTTTGGCCGCCGCCATGTTCCGTTCGCCGATTTCACGGACGAGTTACCGGATTCTCAGCCGATGACGAATGACACCTGGGCACAACGATTAGACCAGTTACAGGACACTATATTGCCGACCCTCCACCACATTACCAAGAAGTATACAGGCAAGCTTTACGACGACATTTGACCGCCTGCATGCTCACGACTTGGTACATTTCGACGAAGGAGATGTGGTCATGGTACGATCAGAAGGCCGAACAACGAAGGCTATGCGGCCATTGTTTGGACCATATGTAGTCAAAGCTAGACACGGCCAACGCTACGAGTTAGCGAACAAGGATGGTTCCGCCCCACCAGAATTCAAGACCAAACCGGTACGGGTGGAACTCCTCCGTTTAGTGCATAGACGCACAGACCCACCAATTAACGAAGACTTATGGACCGAAGGAGGGGTTGAGTTTCGCCATATTATCACACATCGTACGAATGATGAGACGGGGAAATTAGAATACCTGGTGAGATGGCGAGAAGGCGAACCAACGTGGGAAACAGCAGAAGCTTTTGATGATGCCAACGATATCGCGGCCTACCACAAAGCTTCGCAGACACGGACACGTAAGCGCCAACGTGCACAGTTCTAATACTTTATCTTCAATATAACTTTGTTCTCCTCGGATATCGAGCTCAAGCTCTGGAGCATAAACCAGCAACTCTAGCTCCCGAGTATAAAACCAGCCACTCGAGCTCTTGAGTATAAAAAAGAGCAGCGACTCTAGCTCTTGAGTATAAAACCAGCAACTCTCCCGAGTATAAACCAGCCTCTTCCCTTTGAGTAAAAAGCAGCGACTTACTCCCGAGCTCGCGAGAATAAACGGTTAGCACTCCTTTGAGCTCGCGAGGGAAAATCGCCACTGAGCGGCTCAAGCTCGCGAGGTTAAATGAGCCACTCTAGGTTGTCGAGCTTCTTCGGAGTATAACACAGCGAAATCAATCAAACAACTCCTTGGGCATTGTTTTGAAACAGTTTGGGTTAATGGTTTGCATGGTTTCTGCCACTGGCAGTTTTCTCCGACACAAGCCTGTAGTCCTATATTGTACTCTGCTAAACTCCTATATGCTGACACAGATGAACAGTAGCTGCAAGAATTAAACACGACGGGTCGCTCGAGACGTATGGCATCGGGTCCTCTAGCTCTCTGAGGTAAATGCCAGCACAATGTTACAGCTCTCTGAGGATAAATGCCAGCACAATGCTCTAGCTGAGGATAAATGCCACAATCTCGAGGATAAATGCCAGCACAATGCTCTTAGCTCGAGGATAATGCCAGCACTTATAAGGTATGTTATTCTTATCATCTCTGAAACCGGCACACTACTTTGTTCAGTGCTCCAGTTTGGGGGGGGGCTGTGGTCAGAATGCATACTACTTGGGTTATTTGATTAGGTTAGGTTTATTACAAGTTTACAGTTTATCAAGAATAATCAGATAAACTGGGTTTTTTAAAGGTTTTGCTGGTTTTACAGCACATGACTAATGACTCATTTAAGAGTCGATCATTTTAAGATTAATGTTTATAATTACTAATGAATGAACAAACGTCCTCTCCCTGAGGAGAGAGCAGAACTGAGATTGAATTATCTCGATTATACTTATTGGCTATGCACTACCTTCACCGCTCCTGATATAGACTGAGCCAGGTCGCTGTTGGTGAACTGTTGGTTGCAACAATAAAGCTAACTTGACCATTGTTCTGGTTTATAGGTCCGCCTCATATACAAATGGCGTATAGATTTTATGCGTGTTGTTGACACTGGACTGAATGAATTTCATGATGCTCTTATACTTTGTCAAAAATCCGAGTCAGCTTCCAGTGCCTTAAACTGGACTGGCTTTGGATCAGTAAGCACCCTTAAAAAAGGTCTTCTTCAGGTCTTCTATATGACTTCTTTGGAGACTTCGGAATATAAGAGTCTCCAAGTTATTCGTATACTTTTCTACATTCTTTTTTCTTCTTCTGCTTCTCTTTCCTTGTATGCTTTTGCCAACGCTCAGTTTCCAGGGTGCCTGGTGGTCTGAGCGACAATCCCTCTACAGTTACAGTTTTGAGCGCCATCGTTATGTTGATGCCGCTACGTTTGAAACGCCATCGAATTGTTGATGCCGCTTCACACGGCGTTGAACGGTTTGAGTGTCAGCTACAGAGTATTCCGTACGAAGTTGATACAGCACATTGTTACTGTGCTCGGCAATAATATTGTGCTCACGAACGCATTATTGTGGTTCGCGTCTTGGTAAATCGCGTGGTCTCTTGATGGCAAATGCGTCGGATATATTCAGGTCACTTTCCGGCAACAGCAGGGCATTCATAAAAGATATTCAAAGTGTGAACAGTCAGAGAACCTTCGTGACATTCCTATCATCTACGTCCTGATCCAGACAGCAGCACACGAAAGTACAAGTCATATCCTGGTAGATATCATCATTCTGTTAGAAGCGTCTTTTTGTCCGTGGCAGTTTATTATGGAAGCCTTGCACCCAAG
>LUCW03001871.1:65000-96362 GCA_001586965.3 Sphaeroforma sirkka | reverse complement strand
TCGAGGAACTCGTGGGTTCCCTCGTGACTGTTTTATTTCACACTACCAAGTAGTGTGGATATTCATACTCTAACACTACCAGCTTTTACTCTTCTTACCCGTGATGTCCTTGTCATGTGCTGTTGCGGTTGTTGGAATATGCTTCTTGATCTAAGAACGATTGCTCGTTATTGCACTCCTAAACTAAGCTGCCGTCAACCACACCCTTCTGTGCATACTGTTGATCCTCTCCGTTGACCTGATTTATCTGGAAGTTCTAGTGATTTGAGTGTGTTCGCATATCATTTTCACAATTTAACCTTGTATTTACTTGCATCGTTCGTGTTATGTGCGCCCCCACCCTTATATGCTCCTAATAACTCACAGGTGCTTACTTGTGTCTCTGTATGCTTCCTAATATCCCATTCTGAAAACTTTTGTAAAATAATCTAGTATGCCGCTGATTCTTTGCGTCATCGTACTAACCGAGTCGGTACTAACCATGTACATCTCCCATCTCTACTACCCTACTGTGGATCCTAAAGAACTTTCTTCTAACAACTTCTTAAATACAATTTAAGCTCATTAGCTTGCAATTCGATTTGTACTTGTCTCACACTGAAAACAACCTTCCTACCTGTACTCACACATGACTACTTATCTGTGGATTCTGACTGATTGTCTGATTTCGTCATTTGATCGTCGTGAGACTTTCCTTGTTGACCCTGGTTAATGTTCTGCTTGATTGGAATGTTCGCTCTTCGGGTTCACTCGTATTAGTAGATTCTTTCTTCATCCGTCCACACGTCGTTAATCCAATCGTCGTTCAATTCAATCGACCGTTCGATAATCTAAATCGTTCATTTTGATGCGACATTCTCTGTTCGCATTGTCTTTCAATTGTTATACTTATAACAAAAAAATATGTGCCAGCTACTGACTAATTCATATTCTGTAGCTTTCTCTGTAATTACTAATAAACTAACAACTTCTATGGTAAGTTAAAAATGTAGTAAGTATACGCGAGATAACTGTATCTCAACGTTCTCCTCCTCAGGGAGGGGACGTTGTTCATTTATTAGTAATTATAAACAGTAATCCTAAAATGACTGACTCTTAAATGAGTCATTAGTCATGTGCTGTAAAACCAGCAAAACCTTAAAACCCAGTTTATCAGATTATTCTGATAAACTGTAAAACTTGTAATAAACCTAAAATAATCAAATAAATATAAGTACTTGTATTCTGACCACAAACTGAAGTACTAACACAACGCATGTGCATGCTGGCATAGTACCTATGTGCTGGCATTATCCTCGAGGCTAGAGCATTGTGCTGGCATTTATCCTCGAGAGCTAGAGCATTGTGCTGGCATTTATCCTCAGAGAGCTAGAGCATTGTGCTGGCATTTATCCTCACTAGAGCTCATTTTACTATCCTCAGAGAGCTAGAGGACCTCTGATGTGTATGGTCTCGAGCGACCCGTCGTGTTTGAATTCTTGAAGCTACTGTTCATCTGTGTCAGCATATAGGAGTTTGGCAAGTACAATATAGGACTGTATTTGTGTCGGAGAAAAACTGCCAGTGGCAGAAACCGTGCAAACCATTAACCCGCTGTTTCAAAACAATGCCCAAGGAGTTGTTTGATTGATTTCGCTGTGTTATACTCCGAAATAAGAGTGGCTCATTTAACCTCGCGAGCTTGAGCCGCTGACGATTTTCCCTCGCGAGCTCGAGTGCTAACCGTTTATTCTCGCGAGCTCGAGTGGCTGGTTTATACTTATACTACTTTTATACTGGAGAGTCGCTTTAAACTTTGGTTTATACTCAAGAGCTAGAGTCGCTTGCTTTTTTATACTCAAGAGCTCGAGTGGCTTTTATACTCGGGAGCTAGAGTTGCTGGTTTATGCTCCAGAGCTTGAGCTCGATATCCGAGAACAAAGTTATATTGAAGATAAAGTATTAGAAGTTGTGCACGTTGGCGCTTACGTGTCCGTGTCTGCGAAGCTTTGTGGTAGGCCAAGATATCGTTGGCATCATCAAAAGCTTCTGCTGTTTCCCACGTTGGTTCGCCTTCTCGCCATCTCACCAGGTATTCTAATTTCCCCGTCTCATCATTCGTACGATGTGTGATATTCTATGGCGAAACTCAACCCCTCCTTCGGTCCATAAGTCTTCGTTAATTGGTGGGTCTGTGCGTCTATGCACTAAACGGAGGAGTTCCACCCGTACCGGTTTGTTCTTGAATTCTGGTGGGGCGGAACCATCCTTGTTCAAAAACTCGTAGCGTTGGCCATGTCTAAAACTTTGACTACATATGGTCCAAACAATGGCCGCATAGCCTTCGTTGTTCGGCCTTCTGATCGTACCATGACCACATCTCCTTCGTCGAAATGTACCAAGTCGTGAGCATGCAGGCGGTCAAATGTCGTCGTAAGCTTGCCTGTATACTTCTTGGTAATGTGGTGGAGGGTCGGCAATATAGTGTCCTGTAACTGGTCTAATCGTTGTGCCCAGGTGTCATTCGTCATTGGCTGAGAATCCGGTAACTCGTCCGTGAAATCGGCGAACGGAACATGGCGGCGGCCAAAGTACACGCTAAACGGTGCACTCTTATGGCGACGGGATATCCGAAGGTTCTGGTATAGCATCGTAAACGGAAGGCGTTCGTCCCATCGAAGAGAAACTGCCTCACAGCATTGTCGAATAGAACGTGTAATCTCCTTGTGACGTCGTTCTGCCGCGCCCAGCACTTGGGGTCGATATGGTGGAGACACCTTATGTAGCATCCCCACTTCCTGGACCAGAAGCTCCACTAACTTGTTGGTGAACTCCTTCCCCATGTCTGTTTGGATTTTACGGGGAAACCATGTTCGCCAAAAAAAATCTCTATGAGTGTCTGTGTCGTGGTTTCCTTTGTCTTGTCGGTGTGGCTCGAAGGATAGAATAGCCTGTGGCGATGTCTAAGACGTGAAGAATATAATTGTTCTTGCGTCTGGACTCCAGTGGCATCGGGATGTAGTCCACTTGAATATGGTCCCACGGGTAGCGTGCATCGATGCTAATCATCGGGTGGAAACCTTTACGAAGTGTGTCCTGTCCCAAACATGTGCCACATTGCCGCTTAACTTCTGTGGCTAACTCAAGTGCCCCACATCCAAATGTGACCGTTCTGACGAAGTTGTTGGACTGTGTCCGCCGCCCCATGATGTCCTTGTTCGTGTTGCGCTTGCGTGAGTTGCGTACGACGCTGTTTCTCCGCCGGACTCGCTTGTGCAAACGCCGGTTGACCCTCTGCATCTGCCAGTGCCACTGAGATTTCTCGCGCTGTCTCTAAGCACATGACATATTTTGTATGCTTTGGTTCTGCAAAACCAAGTCGCTGTGAAAACAGCGGGTCCAGTTTGAATCCATTGGGAGGACCCACCCGTGCTACTACGGTATGACCCCATGGTGTCTTCCCACATGCGTACTTAGCGTACTTGAGGAACGTGTGTGTGTCCGTGGTACCAGCACCGGTTCTGTCTGCAATAACTGCTTGAACAGGTCGAACCATGGTGCTCTTGGTACCCATGGTAGACATACTGTGGCCCGTGCGCCGTCGGCTCGTATCTTGCGTAACATCCTGTGTATCTGTCCCCAAGTTCCCATCCATCCATCGACTATCGACCAGTCGTGGGCAAACGCTCCTTCCCCATCATCCTTCGTCCAGAACCGAGGAAGCTGAGCGTTGGTTGGGTCCGCAAATACATCTATGTCATTCGGTCCAAAGTGTTGTTGCGCTTGTTCAAAGTAACTAGGGAATAACTGCCAGCCGTCTTTGCCGTATACATTATTTCGAGTTCGTCCTGCTCCGCTGTCCCTCGTGTACTCTACTTAACATGTCCGGGAGCACATTTGACTCTCCTGGTATATGCGATATGGTAAAGTTGAATGGCGCGATGATATGATGCCATCTCTGAAGCATCGGATTAAGCTTGAGCTGTGTGTTCATATATACAAGGGCCTTGTGGTCCGTGAAGACCGCAAACCGTTGCCCATCCAAGTATTCCCTGAAATGTGTCAGTCCATATACCAATGCCAGTAACTCCTTCATAGGTGTGGCGTAGTTCTGTTGCGCATGGTTCAGAGTCTTACTAAAGAACATTAAGTAATGTTTCTTACCGTTGACCCATTGGAATAGCGCTCCCCCTAAACCGTAATCGCTATAACCCTTGCGTGGGCCTACTCTGGCAATGACTGTGTGACCCCATGGTGCCTTGCCACTCGCATACTTTCCGTATTTGAGGAAGGAGTGGGCTGTCCTTGGAACTAATACTGGGTCTCTTTGTAGAAGCGACTTGAATAACTGGAACCAAGGCTCGTGGGGCGCCCACGGTAGACACACCGTAGCTGTGGCCCTCTCTGATCGTATCTTGCGCAACATTCTATGGATTAATCTCCATGGTGGGTTCATCCATCCGTCTATATCTTTCCAACAATGTGCAAACGCTCCACCCCTGTCATCGTCGGTGTAGTAGCGTGGCAAATGGTGGTCCTGTTGCGAAGCAAAGACATCGACATTATTCTCACCCACAATCCGTTGCGCTTGCTCAAATTAATCTGGAAAGAGTTGCCAACATTCTGCATATAGTACCTCCGGGTCCTCAGTCTCAACAGTTCCCTCATGAAGCCTAGACCACGCGTCTGGTAGCACGTTCTTTATACCCGGGATGTGCGAGATAGTGAAATTGAAAGGCGCTATGATGTGGTGCCATCGTTGTAGCATCGGATTCAGCTTTAGCTGTGTGTTCATATATACCAAAGCCTTGTGATCAGTCAACACTGAAAAGCGTTGACCTTCGAGATGATCCCGGAAGTGTGTGAGACCATATACCAAGGCCAATAATTCATTCAGGGGTGTGGCGTAATTGCGCTGTGCTGCGTTGAGGGTCTTGCTGAAGAACATTAGGTATTGCTTCTTCCCTTCTATGGTCTGGAACAATGCACCTCCAATACCGTAGTCGCTTGCATCCGTATCGAGTTGTAAAGGTACTTCGTCGACGGAAAATTTCAACACTACTGCCTCAACTATGGCTTGCTTCATAGCATCCCAAGCTTGCTGGTGTCTCTGTTCCCACCTGTCTCCAATGATTTCCTTAGGCTTCAGTCTTACAAATTCCCGGAGTCGGGCAACTACCTCTGTAAAGTTTGGTAGGTGCTCGTGAAGAAAGTTGGCTAATCCCAAGCCGATGCAATGTCTTTGTACTTCTTCGGGGTTGGCCAGTCAATGAGCTTGGCCTGCTTTTCATGGCAAATATCAATTCCGGCCTTCGATACTCGCTTCCCTAGGATCATGACTTCTTTGACTGCAAAATGACATTTTGAAGGGTTTAGCTTGAAACTGTGGTACGTCGGCCGCCGAATGACCTCTTTCACTACTCGTACGTGTTCTTCGTAGTCATCTGTTGCTATTACGATGTCGTCCAGGTAGTGGTGTGCCGGAAGTCCTTGCAATATCACACTCAGTGTACGCTGAAACTGCTGCGTCAATGTGTGTAGTCCAAATGGCGCTGATGTAAAATAATACTGGCTCTTGCCATGTGTGAAACTGAATAGGTACTGAGAATCAGGGTGAATTGGGAGTCGATGGTACGCTGCAGTTAGATCCAATATCGTGTAATATCTCTTCCCTTTGATGTTACCAATGATGTCGTTGATACGGGGGAATAATGAATTGATCCGCCGGTATTAATGCATTCACCGCTCTGAGGTCCAAACACACTCGCACTTTCTTTAGTTCTCCAGATTGAGTATACTCTGGCACGGGGAGCAAGGGTAAGTTGACGGAAGAGGCTGTATCCCTTTGAACTATGACCAAATCTTGAATCCACTTCTGCACCTGTCTATCTACCCATGGTATCCATTTGTCTGCTACAAAGTTCCTTACTGCCTTCCGCATCCTTGCAGCTTGATCTGGTGTCACTGGCAATCTAACTTCGCCTCCTTCCAGTCTGCACCTGTCCTTTTCTCGAATACCGTCATTGTTCCTCAGTTCCTTGTCTAGTTCCAGGCGAACACCGGTTTCCTCGGTCAAATCTGGTGGTCGTCTCAACGGTATTGGTTCCTATAGTTTGTCTAGCTCCGTTGGATCTATGGGTGAGAATGGCGATTGAAGGCCTCCCACGTATAGCCCTAAGCCAGGCATAAGATCCTGGCCTACGATCGCGTCGATAGTCGGTGGTAGATTCATTAGCTCGAAAGACTGTTCCGTGAGCTCTAGACCATATCGTACTGGAGTTTGTACGGTTGAGCCTATTCGCCGTGTACGAACACTACGATCAGCTAGGTATATATAGGATCCCTCCGGAGCCGACTTAATTTGCAATCCCCAATCGTGTGCGGATGTCGAATCAATGCAACTTCTGTTTGCCCCAAAATCCACTAATGCCCTGCATGTCTTACCGATAATCAGGATAGATATGAATACTCGATCGTCCATTGAAAGTAATGGATCTTTGATCGATAGTATCACAGGTGTGCTAGACGGAAAAACTAAAGTTGCATCTACATCCGACACCCTTACGTCCTATTCCTAAGTTCTAGTGATTTGAGTGTGTTCGCATATCATTTTCACAATTTAACCTTGTATTTACTTGCATCGTTCGTGTTAAGTGCGCCCCCACCCTTATATGCTCCTAATAACTCACAGGTGCTTACTTGTGTCTCTGTATGCTTCCTAATATCCCTTCTGTCGATCTAATTTATCTAATTCACCCTATATACAATTCTGATCGTAGTTGGCTTCACATAGATAGTTATTTCTTCTTTACTTTGTCGGTATTTATCGTAGCCAGATCTTAAGTAAACTTTTCTAGATAAACACACCGGTCTATTCGTTTATAAGTCATAATCCCAATAAATAACCCTTTTAGAATCCTGACTCCTACTTAGTTGTGTATAGATGCCATTAGATGCACATGTCTTGCCATTCCATTTCCTATTACTTAAGTCATTGATCTGCTCACGTTCTGAGGACCCGCTATGTAGTTTATTTTGACGTGTTGTCTAATATCTATTTATCGTTGTGTCTTTTTTACTTTCCCATTCTTAAAACTTTTGTAAAATAATCTAGTATGCCGCTGATTCTTTTGCGTCATCATACTAACCGAGTCGGTACTAACCATGTACATCTCCCATCTCTACTACACTACTGTGGATCCTAAAAGAACTTTCTTCTAACAACTTCTTAAATACAATTTAAGCTCATTAGCTTGCAATTCAATTTGTACTTGTCTCACACTGAAAACAACCTTCCTACCTGTGCTCACACATGACTACTTATCTGTGGATTCTGGCTGATTGTCTGATTTCGTCATTTGATCGTCGTGAGACCTTCCTTGTTGACCATGGCTAATGTTCTGCTTGATTGAAATGTTCGCTCTTCGGGTTCACTCGTATTAGTAGATTCTTTCTTCATCCTCGTCGTCCACATGTCGTTAATCCAACGACCGGATAATCTAAATCGTTCATTTTGATGCGACATTCTCTGTTCGCATTGTCTTTCAATTGTTATACTTATAACAAAAATATGTGCCAGCTACTGACTAATTCATATTCTGTAGCTTTTTCTGTAATTACTAATAAACTAACAACTTCTATGGTAAGTTAAAAAATGTAGTAAGTATACGCGAGATAACTGTATCTCAACGTTCTCCTCCTCAGGGAGGGGACGTTGTTCATTTATTAATGATTATAAACAGTAATCCTCAAATGACTGACTCTTAAATGAGTCATTAGTCATGTGCTGTAAAACCAGCAAAACCCTAAAACCCAGTTTATCAGATTATTCTGATAAACTGTAAAACTTGTGATAAACCTAAACTAATCAAATAAATCTAAGTACTTGTATTCTGACCACAGTGGTACCTGGGCAGTCAAAGCAACAGTTCAGTGGCAGCATCTTTAGCCTGCATCAGCAGCAGTCCCTGGGGCAATTAAAGAAACAGTTCAGCAGCATTCATTTAAGCCTATATCAGAGAAAAAAAGTATAAATACACACATCCACACTCGGTCAAAGCGGCATCCTCAGGTAACCATCATCGTCCTGCAGTTACTGCTGCGAGCGAAAAGCCAATTCAACAGGAATAGCTTCACACGGAATAGTCGGCCATAGTAAAAATGATGTGCCCAAAGATCTGTTGCGAAAATCCTCTGGCGCCTTCGTTTCATCATGTGGTCACAAGAATACAAGTACTTAAATTTATTTGATTATTTTAGGTTTATTACAGTTTTTTACAGTTTATCAGAATAGTCTGATAAACTGGGTTTCAGGGTTTTGCTGGTTTTACAGCACATGACTAATGACTCATTTAAGAGTCAGTCATTTGAGGATTACTGTTTATAATTACTAATAAATGAATAACGTCCCCCTCCCTGAGGAGGGAGAACGTTGAGATACAGTTATCTCGCGTATACTTACTACATTTTTTTAACTTACCATAGAAGTTGTTAGTTTATTAGTAATTACAGAGAAAAGCTACAGAATATGAATTAGTCAGTAGCTGGCACATATTTTTGTTATAAGTATAACAATTGAAAGACAATGCGAACAGAGAATGTCGCATCAAAATGAACGATTTAGATTATCCGGTCGTTGGATTAACGACATGTGGACGACGAGGATGAAGAAAGAATCTACTAATACGAGTGAACCCGAAGAGCGAACATTTCAATCAAGCAGAACATTAGCCATGGTCAACAAGGAAGGTCTCACGACGATCAAATGACGAAATCAGACAATCAGTCAGAATCCACAGATAAGTAGTCATGTGTGAGTACAGGTAGGAAGGTTGTTTTCAGTGTGAGACAAGTACAAATCGAATTGCAAGCTAATGAGCTTAAAAATTGTATTTAAGAAGTTGTTAGAAGAAAGTTCTTTAGGATCCACAGTAGTGTAGTAGAGATGGAAGATGTACATGGTTAGTACCGACTCGGTTAGTACGATGACGCAAAGAATCAGCGGCATACTAGATTATTTTACAAAAGTTTTAATAATGGGAAAGGTAAAAGACACAACGATAAATAGATATTAGACAACACGTCAAAAGACTGCACAGCTATCCAGCATATACTTATTACATTTTTAACTTACCATAGAAGTTGTTAGTTTGTTAGTTATTACAGGGAAAGCTACAGAATAAGAACTAGTCAGTAGCTGGCATATATTTTTTGTTACAAGTATAACAATTGAAAAACGATACGAACAAGGAATGTCGCATCAAAAAGGACCGATTTAGATCATCCGGTCGTTGTACTAACGACGTTTGGACAACGAGTATGAAGAAAGAATCTACTAATATGGGTGAAACCGATAAGCGAACATTCCAATCAAGCACAACATTAGCCAGGGTCAACAAGGAAGGTCTCAAGAGGATCAAATGACGAAAATAGAGAATCAGCCAGAATCCACAGATAAGTAGTCATGTGCGAGTACAGGTAGGAAGGTTGTTTTCAATGTGAGACAAGTACAAATCGAATTGCAAGTTAATGAGCTTAAATTATATTTAAGAAGTTGTTAGAAGAAAAGAAGAAAGTTTTTTAGGATCCACAGTAGTAGAGGTGGGAGATGTATATGGTTAGTGCCGACTCGGTTAATACTATGACGCAAAGAATCAGCGGCATACTATATTATTTTACAAAGTTTTAAGAATGGGAAAGGTAAAAGACACAACGATAAATATATATTAGGCAACACGTCAAAAGACTGCATAACGTGTCCTAAGGACGTGAGCAGACCGATGATCTAAGTATTAGGAAATGGAATGGCAAGACATGTGCATCTAATGGCATCTATACGCAACTAAGTAGGAGGATATAAGAAAGCATACAGAGACATAAGCAAGCATCTGTGAGTTACTAGGAGCATAAAAGGGTGGGGGCGTACATAACACGAACGATGTAAGTAAATACATGGTTAAATTGTGAAAATGATATGCGAACACAATCAAATCACTAGAACTTCCAGATAAATCAGGTCAACGGAGAGGCTCAACAGTATGCACAGAAGGTGTGGTTGACGGCAGCCTAGTTTAGGAGTGCAATAACGAGCAATCGTTCTTAGATTGAGAAGCATATTCCAACAGCCGCAACAGCACATGACAAGGACATCACGGGTAAGAAGAGTAAATAGGAGCGATAAGAGAAGTTCCCAACAGAGTCCTGCAGAATAAACCGTCATTAGGTCGGAGCAGGAGCAGGCGAGGAGTAGACCAAATGGAATGGCAAGACATGTGCATCTAATGGCATCTATACGCAACTAAGTAGGAGGATATAAAGAAAGCATACAGAGACATAAGCAAGCATCTGTGAGTTACTAGGAGCATAAAAGGGTGGGGGCGTACATAACACGAACGATGTAAGTAAATACATGGTTAAATTGTGAAAATGATATGCGAACACAATCAAATCACTAGAACTTCCAGATAAATCAGGTCAACGGAGAGGCTCAACAGTATGCACAGAAGGTGTGGTTGACGGCAGCCTAGTTTAGGAGTGCAATAACGAGCAATCGTTCTTAGATTGAGAAGCATATTCCAACAGCCGCAACAGCACATGACAAGGACATCACGGGTAAGAAGAGTAAATAGGAGCGATAAGAGAAGTTCCCAACAGAGTCCTGCGAATAAACCGTCATTAGGTCGGAGCAGGAGCAGGCGAGGAGTAGACCAAGAGGTTTATCCGACTAATGAGGCAGAGTAAAACAGCAGGTAGTGTCAGAGTAGATAGACTATCCACACTACTGGTGTTAGTGAAGGAAATGAAACAGTCACGAGGGAACCCACGAGCTCCTCGGAGATCGATGTCGAGACGTTATGTGTTTGAAGGATGAAATTTGGTAGAAAATGGATATTTATATTCAGTACTTTATCAGTGCAGTCGCACGCATTTCTAGTTCCCCATTGACAAACAACTCACCAACCCTGTCATACCCCCGCCAAAGTCGTAGGCAGCAACTCTTGAATCCTGAGCGCCGCAAGGAAGATGATATCGACCGACGTGGAACCCAACGTCGTCAGTCCCATACGGAACGCTCCGCTCCGCACTCAGGTCAGGCTCTGGAGGGGCAACAACAGACACATCTTGGGGCTCCACACATTATTTCCGCGGACGACAAGCAGCCACCAACAGCAAACAAAAAATGGACCTGCACAATCTGACGAGGATGTCATATTCGAGGGTGAGACCAAGGAAGTACCCGACCTGCGTGCGGACAGTAGTCAGACTTTTATTGGTGAACAGGTAGCCAGTGAAGGGCTGTCCCCTCGTTCGTCTCGGGATACTCCAGGGGCCTTATGTGAATGCTTTGGCGTTACACTTTCCGGTCGACGGCATTCCTTTGAACTTGGGAACCGACGCTAGCGATTACGGTTTAGGGGGAGCGCTATTCCAATGGGTCGACGGTAAGAAACATTACTTAATGTTCTTTAGTAAGACTCTGAACCATGCGCAACAGAACTACGCCACACCTATGAAGGAGTTACTGGCATTGGTATATGGACTGACACATTTCAGGGAATACTTGGATGGGCAACGGTTTGCGGTCTTCACGGACCACAAGGCCCTTGTGTATATGAACACACAGCTCAAGCTTAATCCGATGCTTCAGAGATGGCATCATATCATCGCGCCATTCAACTTTACCATATCGCATATACCAGGAGAGACAAATGTGCTCCCGGACATGTTAAGTAGAGTACACGAGGGTCAGCGGAGCAGGACGAACTCGAAATAATGTATACAGACGGCTGGCAGTTATTCCCTAGTTACTTTGAACAAGCGCAACAACACTTTGGACCGAATGACATAGATGTTCTGGCGGACCCAACCAATGCTCAGCTTCCTCGGTTCTGGACGAAGGATGATGGGGAAGGAGCGTTTGCCCACGACTGGTCGATAGTCGATGGATGGATGAGCCCGCCTTGGGAACAGATACACAGGATGTTACGCAAAATACGAGCCGACGGCGCACGGGCCACAGTATGTCTACCATGGGTACCAAGAGCACCATGGTTCGACCTGTTCCAGCAGTTATTGCAGACAGAACCGGTGCTGGTACCACGGACACCACACACGTTCCTCAAGTACGCTAAGTACGCATGTGGGAAGACATCGTGGGGTCATACCGTAGTAGCACGGGTGGGTCCTCCCAATGGATTCAAACTGAACCCGCTGTTTTCACAGCGACTTGGTTATGCAGAACCAAAGCATACAAAATATGTCATGTGCTTAGACACAGCGCGAGAAATCTCAGTGGCACTGGCAGATGCAGAGGGTCAACCGGCGTTTGCACAAGCGAGTCCGACGGAGAAACAGCGTCGTACGCAACTCACGCAAGCGCAACACGAACAAGGACATCATGGGGCGGCGGACACAGTCCAACAACTTCGTCAGAACGGCTACGTTTGGCCAGGGGCACTTGAGTTAGCCACGGAGGTTAAGCGGCAATGTGGCACATGTTTGGGACAGGACACACTTCGTAAAGGTTTCCACCCGATGATTAGCATCGATGCACGCTACCCGTGGGACCATATTCAAGTGGACTACATTCCGATGCCACTGGAGTCCAGACGCAAGAACAATTATATTCTTCACGTCTTAGCCATCGCCACAGGCTATTCTATCCTTCGAGCCACACCGGACAAGACAAAGGAAACCACGACACAGACACTCATAGAGATTTTTGGCGAACATGGCTTCCCCCGTAAAATCCAAACAGACATGGGGCAGGAGTTCACCAACAAGTTAGTGGAGCTTCTGGTCCAGGAAGTGGGGATGCTACATAAGGTGTCTCCACCATATCGACCCCAAGTGCTGGGCGCGGCAGAACGACGTCACAAGGAGATTACACGTTCTATTCGACAATGCTGTGAGGCAGTTCCCCTTCGATGGGACGAACGCCTTCCGTTTACGATGCTATACCAGAACCTTCGGATATCCCGTCGCCATAGGAGTGCACCGTTTAGCGTGTACTTTGGCCGCCGCCATGTTCCGTTCGCCGATTTCACGGACGAGTTACCGGATTCTCAGCCAATGACGAATGACACCTGGGCACAACGATTAGACCAGTTACAGGACACTATATTGCCGACCCTCCACCACATTACCAAGAAGTATACAGGCAAGCTTACGACGACATTTGACCGCCTGCATGCTCACGACTTGGTACATTTCGACGAAGGAGATGTGGTCATGGTACGATCAGAAGGCCGAACAACGAAGGCTATGCGGCCATTGTTTGGACCATATGTAGTCAAAGCTAGACACGGCCAACGCTACGAGTTAGCGAACAAGGATGGTTCCGCCCCACCAGAATTCAAGAACAAACCGGTACGGGTGGAACTCCTCCGTTTAGTGCATAGACGCAAAGACCCACCAATTAACGAAGACTTATGGACCGAAGGAGGGGTTCAGTTTCGCCATATTATCACACATCGTACGAACGATGAGACGGGGAAATTAGAATACCTGGTGAGATGGCGAGAAGGCGAACCAACGTGGGAAACAGCAGAAGCTTTTGATGATGCCAACGATATCGCGGCCTACTACAAAGCTTCGCAGACACGGACACATAAGCGCCAACATGCACAGTTCTAATACTTTATCTTCAATATAACTTTGTTCTCGGATATCGAGCTCAAGCTCTGGAGCATAAACCAGCAACTCTAGCTCCCGAGTATAAACCAGCCACTCGAGCTCTTGAGTATAAAAAGCAGCGACTCTAGCTCCCGAGTATAAACCAGCCACTCGAGCTCGCGAGAATAAACGGTTAGCACTCGAGCTCGCGAGGGAAAATCGTCAGCGGCTCAAGCTCGCGAGGTTAAATGAGCCACTCTTGCTTCGGAGTATAACACAGCGAAATCAATCAAGCAACTCCTTGGGCATTGTTTTGAAACAGCGGGTTAATGGTTTGCACGGTTTCTGCCACTGGCAGTTTTTCTCCGACACAAATACAGTCCTATATTGTACTTGCCAAACTCCTATATGCTGACACAGATGAACAGTAGCTGCAAGAATTCAAACACGACCGGTCGCTCGAGACGTATACATCGGGTCCTCTAGCTCTCTGAGGTAAAATGCCAGCACAATGCTCTAGCTCTCTGAGGATAAATGCCAGCACAATGCTCTAGCTCTCGAGGATAAATGCCAGCACAATGCTCTAGCTCTCGAGGATAATGCCAGCACATACGGTACTATGTTATTCTTATCATCTCTGAAACTGGCACACTGCTTTGTTCAGTGCTTCAGTTTGGGGGGGTTGTGGTCAGAATACTACTTAGATTTATTTGATTAGTTTAGGTTTATTACAAGTTTTACAGTTTATCAGAATAATCTGATAAACTGGGTTTTAGGGTTTTGCTGGTTTTACAGCACATGACTAATGACTCATTTAAGAGTCAGTCATTTTAGGATTACTGTTTATAATTACTAATAAATGAACAACGTCCCCCCTCCCTGAGGAGGGAGAACGTTGAGATACAGTTATCTCGCGTATACTTACTACACCACTACCACCGCTCCTGATATAGACTGAGCCAGGTCGCTGTTGGACTGTTGGTTGCAACAATGGCTTCTTGTCCATTGTTCTGGTTTATAGGTCCGCCTCATATACAAGTGGCGTATAGATTTTATGTTGTTGACACTGAATAGATTATGATGCTCTTATACTTGTCAAAATCCGAGTCAGCTTCCAGTGCTTAAACTGGACTGGGATCAGTAAGCACCCTTAAAAGGTCTTTTCAGGTCTTCTATATGACTTCTTTGGAGACTTCGGAATATAAGTCTCCAAGTTATTCGTATACTTTTCTACACTTTTTTCTTCTTCTGCTTCTCTTTCATGTATGCTTTGCCAACGCTCGGTTCCAGGTGCCTGGTAGTCTGAGCGACAATCTCTACAGTTTGCTTTTGAGCGCCATCGAATTGTTGATGCCGCTACGTTTGAGCGCCATCGAATTGTTGATGCCGCTACGTTTGAGCGGTTTGAGTGTCAGCTTCAGAGTATTCCCGTACGAAGTTGATAGCACATTGTTACTGTGCTCAGCAATAATATTGTGCTCACGAACGACATGGTTCGTCTTAGTAAATCGCGTGGTCTCTTGATGGCAAATGCGGATGGTATATTCAGGTCACTTTCCGGCAACAGCAGGGCATTCATAAAGATATTCAAAGTGTGAACAGTCAGAGAACCTTCGTGACATTCCTATCATCTACGTCCTGATCCAGACAGCAGCACACGAAAGTACAAGTCATATCCTGGTAGATATCATCATTCTGTTAGAAGCGTCTTTTTGTCCGTGGCAGTTTATTATGGAAGCCTTGCACCCAAGCTTCACCTTCGGCTTGCTGGCTGAGATGTTTATATCACACAGCAGCGAATGTTATTCAAATCATCTCGGTTGTGATGTACCAAACAAGAAGAGGACGATGACCACTGAAAGTTGACGAGCCTCATCGTTCTGGGACACCCAGCCCTCTTGTGTTGGTCTTATTTTTTTGTCTTCATTTCGTTAGTCTCATATTGTTGACTTGTCCGGTTCCTAGAATATATATTTTGCATGTCGCTTCTGTGTCTTTCCATGAATCTCAAGAAATAATATGCTGAGTCCCTTCAGGTTTAAAACGTAGTAAAAGGGTGTTTTAGCAAAGGTGGTAATGGTGGTAACTATATCGAGACATAGGTCAACGGTGGTGTTTTTGCTGGCTCTGACTTGGACTTGAACTTAATTTTTGCTTAAAAAGCGCACTCTCACTATCTGGACTTCAAGGTTAATGATCACGAGCGGGAGAAGTGCAGTTAAACCCTGGATTGGCCCTGACTTCTTTATATATACGATCATGTGTCAAGAAATCGGTCAGTTGTTACACGATTGCGGGAAGTTAGAAGAAATTATCAGCCGCTTTTGTTGTTTCCGTCACTGTGTAGTGACGGCAATAATGTCGAATACACCATACCAGCACGAATGGATTGATTAATATGCGCACAATCAGGATCTACGTTTAGCCCCGTAGATGGAAGATTAAGTTTGTAAGGTTTGGTGTTCCATCCTTCATATATTTACCACATTTTTTAGTCTTTGATTGAAGAGGGAATACTTTAATAAATGTACATATTCTACTCGTAAAAGTCACTACTTTTGCATACGAATTTACAGATAAATTTTATAATTACGCGATCAAATTGTATAAACTCCAGTTCCAATTGATTAGTTTTCCTGTACAAATCGACATTTTTTTAGGTTAGTTGTTTGGTGCAAACTATGGAAGTAAAAATATTTGTATAAATTTATTACTCAATCTTGCCCAATATTCTTTTGCCGAGTCTGTTGATATGTCTCTGTGGAGGGCAGGTATTGAGGTTTTTGATCATGTTGGTTGTGGTGGATGTATGTGGTTAGCAGAAAGTACACAGCAGGCTGCGACTGCATCAACTTTTTGATACTATTTCGCCTTGTTAATCTCTTACAAAATCTTTATTTAGTCGCATATATTCGTAATATTGTTTGGTGTTAGAACCGACCATATCGGTGTATACTTCTATTCTAATGAACACGTTCGATTTAATTCTGAACATGTTTTTATTGCTCCCAGTGGTATGTATCATCTACATCTCGCTCTCTAGATATTTTATAATAGCCACATATGGGCTTGGTTTTTTTAAATTGCTCTCAGTGGTATATACCGTTTATAATACCTTGTTAATCGCTCTCGAAAGAAGTTTCTAATAAGTGCATCAATTTCCGTGAGTTTGGCAGATAGTTGATTTCCATCCAAATATATCCATTCAAATATGTGGTACTCGAGCCACGTGCCTTTTATTAAAACAAGACTACTAAATATTTGATTCGTTTTTCATCCGGATGCTTTTGTAACCTGCAATTAAGCGCTATTACAAATTTCATGTCCATGGCGCTACAGAGTCGGCATCCCCAGTATTTCATTTCTTTTTCCGTAGTTCCATCGACATATTTGCTAACCCATTGGTGTTCCTATATACGTATATTTCTATGTATCTGTATCGTATATGGGTAAATCGGGTATTTTAAGAACTGTTTCTATGATTAAACATTGATCTTCCTATACAGTTCTTATTCTATATAAGCAAACGGACATATTGGTACATGATACATCGACATATCCTAGGGGTTGTTGCTGTTGTACAGACTAGACAATGCACTAATTTGAAATTCGAGAACATACGTCTTCTATGGGTTAATTCAATTCGGCAGTTCGATAATCGCAATTTCCCTTCAATCTTCCCAGAACCTCTCCAACGGATATAAAGCCTGATGCACATGTAGACATAATGATTTACCCCAAATTGAAGAAGAAGAAATTTGCACCTATAGTATCTCTATATGCATTTATACTGCTAACAAAGTTAAGTCTATATTCTCTTGCGTATATAGTACTATTATTATAATCCTGTAACCACTATATGCTTCTTAAATTAACGTATAACTCCAATCGCTTTGGATTTGCACTGTGAACGAAGGATGTAGTTAGGTTCATACGCAGAGGATCTACCCAGCAGAGGATCTACTAGCCAGGAAGCTTAATGGATGTCTACATGCATTGAGTGAAATCATTCCAATTGTACAGCTACGATACATGTACACGTCCAAGTAAATCTACCAGCGCTCGTGCATGTGTGTTTGCTGGTCATCATCTGAATACATTCATACTTTGAATGTATACATACAAGTGTATGTGAATGAATCCAAATATGTACTAGTTTATATTAGCGTTTATGATTCTGGAATGCCCCGTACATACCAGCAAACACGCGACATGTCTCAGACCATATTTACGGCAAGAAATCTCCTCAACGTATAGAAATGATTAGAGTTAGCTCACTCCCGATAGCTAATCAAGTTCTTAGCTAACCCCCGAAAGTTGAGTTAAATTCTTATTCGACTCCCAAGAGTTGATGAGGGAGGAGGGTTGGTTTAAACCTAGGGTGTTTGAGCTAGTATTTAATTCCTTAGAATGACTAGGGTGAAGTATAAGAAAGCTTCTGTAGGATATTCTAACACAGCGACACTGTCTTATTTCGACTTCTCTGCTACTTCCTTGATCATATGATGCTCTTAAGCATCAGCCGTGACTCGCATAGGAGCACACTTATTTTTGGTTGTTGCGATTAAGAAACTGAATCATTTATCAGGAGTGAACCAACTAGAACGATTTTTTGCAAATCTAAGAGGTTGCTTGCTATACAAATATGTCTAAGGCCTGTAGTCTCTCATATATGCGGTTTGTTGTTCGGCATCTTGCGGCGCGAGTATAAAAGGTCCATCATCATGCGTGCTTCATTGAGATTGTAGCCTCGTACCGCCTTCTTAATATCTTGTATAACGAGTCTCTTACATAATTCTTTTTGCACGCTGATATAGCCACCACAACGTCACGAGCATTATGACGAGCCTCGCTACAAATTTTTATTTATATTTGGGGTAAATTTTTATGTCTACATGCGCATCAGGCTTGACATTCGTTGGAAAGGTTCTGAGAAGATTAAGGGAAGATAAGATTATGAAACTAACTCGATAAGCTTGAGATACAGATAGCATATTGTCACCCTTCCTATAATTTTCGCCAAACGTCTATTTCATGTTCATAGCAGTCGTTCTCACGGAAGACATTTGTGTATAAGCATCGCGAGGTCTATGTCGATAGTGCTACCTTGTATGCTTGCAAATTCTGCGTATATAAACAGACCGGTCAGAAGCGGTAACATATTGTCTATTCTTATACATGTGTTTACTCAAAATTTCAACTCTACACAAGTGAACGAATGCGTTTGAAAGCTAGCGTTAGTGGGATTGTATACATGTCGATTTGTGTTGAAAATAGTTTTTTTTTGTACCTATCTGTAATTTTGATGACTCATAGCGCAAGTCAAAATGTTAGTGTACGACAACAACGAGGTCTTTACAAAAATTGGCAATATTTAAACATTCGATCCCTGTCGTATCACAGTGTCTGTATCTCAACCAACTTTCTTTTACCTCCTTTTCCTGTGTATGACTTAAATACAGTATTCCCTATTTTCTACGACATACCATTCATAGCTTGTCAAACGTCACCAATTTCACGTCGCCGCATGATAATCTACTCCTCATTTCATTTGATACTACAGACCGTATATTTCACCCCATTGTCGAGCCCCGCTGGCAGAATGCTAGAATGAAGCGCTTCAACGCTGGTGGTCGGGCAGGGCTTGATTAATATGGTCTAGACTTTTGCCGGAACTTTCCATTTATAGAACTTTTAGAGAGTATTTTTCATATATTATTCGAAAAGTGCATATCTGTGATCTGGGGGTACATGAAGTACTCCGAATTTGTCTCATATTGGTGGACCACTCCTCTTTGTATTACAGACAGGGGAAGATACATATCGTCTCGAGTCCTCCCCATATACGAATTACCAATGGATCCTCACAAGTGTACACTGTGCAGGTTAAAACTATCTACTATCATACGCATTTTCCGTTCCAAATTTTTACATTTCGGTCGATCAAGGGCGCAGGGGAGGGGGTATTTTCAGCTGTCATATTTTGTTGTTGTCCCATTTTCCAACACTTTTGTATTCACTCATATCTGTGGGGGTGATATATTCCCCATGGCATCGATGATGCTGGGACAGCGAGACCATGAAGGCTGCATGCAATCCGTGCTCAAATGCAATACCAAAATTGAATCCTATGCCAGAAATTAGTCTACGCACCCATCCATATTGCAGTGGTATTTTTATAATATACAGTCCGTAATCCTTTTGTATATTGTATACAATAGTACATGAATGTGACTGCAAGTTCCTACGCGACCTATAGTTGGAAAATGACCTTGTTAATGAACCACCGTCTGTTCGAATAATATAGGCATCAACATTTCGTATGAAGGTAGTTATGTTTTCAAAATATGTGTTTGCTTTTGCATGTTAAACATGATTGAACATGGGCTTTGATGTCTTGCGTAATTGTTAGATAATAGCATGCCTTCGGTAAACATCGGTATAATTCCTGGATGCCGATGTGTCCCATCGTAGTGATATTATGTGCAGTAAATAGTCATTTTTGTCTTGCCACTTTCGGATAGTATTACTGACGTTATTATGTAACGGTATGGCGTACAGTCACAGCTTTAGCAGTAGCCCGCGTCCGTAGGTGTCGTGCATCCGTGCGTGATAGATTGAGTTGATTTGCAAGTATGCCTAGCGACATTATTTTGCCTTATTTAACAAGTTTCAAGTAAGTATTGATTTGTTGCAAGTCATCCTACTGCAACTGTATTGTTCTCATATCCTCTAATCGAGGGCAGACACGTGATATTACATTCATCATCAGATCAATGCGTATAATTCATAACCATTGGCTATGTAAACCTCACGTACTTCATATGTCTGCTGAATATACGCTAGTCACGAAACAGTACCCGTTTGGGTATAAGGTTCCCCTGTTTTATATATAATACTCACACGATATTCCTGCAAACCACTGGGCCATAATAGTAAGCGTCATTTTACGTTTAGCACTTACACAATTTGGGATGTGATACATCCAAACCTCGGATTATCTACCTTATACAAAACCAAAGTACTCGCCAGTACAAACCCAAACTATCGCTTGAGCTTATATGCCGTGGTAGTTCATCCTTTTTAAGGACTGAAGAGTATTACTCAATAGTGTGTTCAGCTAATGTATATTTTCTAGTATTTTGTATTCGATTCCACCTATAGCCTAAATGGCTGCGTATTCAAAAAGTACTCTACACGGAAATGACAAGCAGAAGTTCTTAACTTACTTTTAACTATTTCAATTGCATTGCCTATGGTTCTGTTCCAAATACCACTAGTCACTGTCAGCTTGTTACGTTCATAGCGCTTTGCTTTCACTCCAACCTTTAGTAGAATGTGTGTTTATTTCGAGCGTATATCGGTATATATTTCCGCAATCATTAGAATTATCGAAGCTATTTGATATCTGTTAGTCCTAGATATTTATTTATATGGATGATCAGGTGCTGACATGCCATCTATGTCGAACTCGCATCTGAGTATTTCGGCTTGATCCTGGCCTACTTTGTTTTTCACTTCTTTTAAGGAGCACGCAAAGGCTTGATCTACAATCAACAGACATTCATCGAATGATACACCAACTGAAACATAATCAACAAAATGATGGTTCGTGGGACATTTGCGTATTTCGGCTCGATCCTGGCCTACTTCGATTTTCACTTCTTTAAGGAGCACACAAAGGCTAGGTCTATATTCTACAGATATGTATCGAATGTTCCACCAACTGAAACATCATCATCATCATATTTAATAGTTCGTGGAACTGTTTGTAATTCTGGGACAGGCCGCAACTTTACAATACATCGGTCAGCTACCAGTCAGACCTTGAGGAAGACATCGACATTGATATTTAACCGTCTTACAGGTACTTACGGCTATCTTCATTCACCAATACTATGCAATACACAGCCTTTTGATTCATACACTGAAATACGCACACCCCTTCATAAATTTCGCAGCTACTTCTGAGATAGATATAGATGGAAAATCTCTGGACAGTGAATATCAATGACATTCGATTTGTGAAAGTCTGTCACCAGTCGCCATTTCCATTCTTGATTAGTCGATAATGTTACCGTTTGTTCGTATACGTCTAGTTGCATTTTCGACTTAGGCTATTACATAATACCCACCGGTCCGATTCCGTTCCATGTTAAATATTTAACATCACTGGATCCTGGGAATGAAACAGCGATATAGTCTACCATTATCATGTGAACCTCATATAGGAGTACCTTTTTTGGAAATTATGTAGTATTCGGTGGGGTCTTAGTTTTGAAAGTATATCATAATACTTTCAGTTCACAGCGGTAATCATGCCCCACCATTCAACGAAGTAAAGGTCGATTGATTCATAATTGAAACGACTGTGTTGTTGAGAGAATATTGATTCGCTACATTTAGGAAACAATACTGCGCACTGCCATACATCGGATTTCACTCGGTTTAATTTGTTTAATTTGTAGAGTTCTCTGGTATACTGGCTTTGCGCATGTCCAAGAATTTGTCCATGGGTTTCACCTTTTTTTTACCCTATTGTCATTAGAATGATCTTGTTCACATCACCTTCGCTATCCAGTTCTGTATCCTCCAGTATCCATTCTTCACCGTCATAAATATTCAATGTGATAACACTCTTCACTTAACCTCGCTTTGCAAAGTGCACTCCTCGAAGCAAAGATGGATTAACTACACATGATCCAAATATTATTTACTAGTCTCATAGGCAGGCTGGTAAAGCCCACTTCCAAAGCGACCATCAGCGAAGGTCAAATACACATATCAGTCTGGTGTGAACGGGCCAGGCACATATAATATTCATCTTTAGTTGGCCTGTCAAATGAAGCAACACGACGCTTCTTGTTGAAAAGGGATACATTCTTCATATCCCTGCCACCAATCCTGTTGTTTATCGGTTTGAAGCACCTAGAAGCATTACGAGATGGGTTGTTACCATGCTCTGAACAACAACACTTCAAGAATTTATGTAACGACCTTCGAGATACCCAGGAACTAGAGAACACAACTTATTAAGGTCGTAAGAAATTGAATCACCATGTGATGTCGATTGGAGCTATAATTGCACGTAAAAAAAATGTTTATCAGTGATACATGGGTATTCGTTCAAATCCGCAACCGGCTCGTAAAGGAACACAGGCGATGATACAGACAGATTAAGGAGTGGCTCATGGCAAAATTGAAGTGCTAGGATTGAGCTACACCGTAAAAGCTGCACTGTGAGAAAAAAAACACGTCACTGTGTTGCAAGACGTCACAGATGTCAAGGAGCAATCCAAGGTATAAAAATCAACTTTAAGACAGTAAACATAACTTGACTAGCTCAGTTAGAACAGCAGCGTGGCGCAGAGGGAGCGCGCGAGGCCCATAACCTCGAGGACGTCGGATCAAAACCGACCGCTGCTTAAAATTTTCATTTTTTTCTGCAATCTTGTTTTCATATATATGGTCGGGTACACCACTGAGTTGACTCAACATAGTGTTATACTTTGCTGTCTGCACCGATTTTTGACGGGGTTCTATAGGACAGTACGCACACCTTTTGGATAGCTTGACAACATGTAGCATTTAAGGGGCAGAATTATTCAGCTTTGCAAATTATGATGGACAATATCCAGATTATATCAATTCGTGGGTCGATTAGTGAATGCGTTTATCAGTAATTTTCAGATTTCATATCGTCGTGTCAGATTTCAGCAGCGATATAGTGTTTCAGTAAAGATGTGGAGTGTCAGCATTATAGTTCACATGTAGCGAAGATATGATATAACATGCGACCCTTGTACGTTAACTAGTTTCTACACTTCGATCAAACGATCAAAGGGCTCTCACAAGCTGGTGTATTACATAAGATGCACAAATATAGATATCTCACTAAATCTAAGTCTGATTGTTGTAGCTATAACACATACTTCAAAACATCCGCTCAGACTTGATTTAATCGTCCAGTTATCATTCATAAATTGCCTGTACTACGTGATTCTATACTGTGCCAAGGCCTGAGACGAAGACTTCATTCCTAGAATCACTTTCAGAAATATACCGTCAAAATATGCGGGGACGAAACGTGCGGGGACAAAACGTGCGGGGACCTTTTTAAAAAAATGCACTGTAATATTGTATTAAAAAAACAGAATAAAAAACAATCCTAATATATATATGACGTTACCGAATGCAGTAGATGTCAAGCAATTTTCATTTACCCATGAGCTAGTGAACTCAGCTAATATATAGCTACATAATTGCCATAGATATATTCTAATTGGCTCAGAACGATTGCAGCGTGGCGCAGAGGAAGCGCGCGAGGCCCATAACCTCGAGGACGTCGGATCAAAACCGACCGCTGCTTGTGTATTTACTATTTTTATATACATCCTGCTTCTCTCGGTCCTCTCAATTTTGTTTATATGGTCTGGTGCACTACTAGTAAATAATCTCAGTTTCATACTTGACTATTTGCCTCGATTTTTAGTGGGATTCTATAGAAAAGTACACATACCTTCTTGACTACATGTAGCATCTCTGGGGTAGGATTATTCCGTATTGTAAAGGATGATGGACAATACCTATTTATAAAAATCCTGCTTCTCTCGGTCCTCTCAATTTTGGTTATATGGCCTGGTGCACTACTAGAGTAAATAATCTCAGTTTCATACTTGACTATTTGCCTCGATTTTTAGTGGGATTCTATAGGAAAGTACGCATACCTTCTTGACTACATGTAGCATCTCTGGGGTAGGATTATTCCGTATTGTAAAGGATGATGGACAATACCTATTATTTGTCAACACTTGGGTGGATCAATGAATGGGTTCATTACTATTTTTTAAGTTTCATATCGTCGAGACAGATTTCAGCACTGACACTCTGCATCTTTTGCCGAAGCAGTGTGTCAGTGCTGAAATCTGGCACGACGATATAAAATCTGAATAGTAGTATTGAACGCGTTCATTGATCCACCCACGAGTGACAACAATTAATGGCACCATAGCTCGCATGTAGCGAGGGTATGATATACCAGTGCGACTGCTAAATGTCATATAGTTACTACACTATTGTCAAACGATCAAACAGCTCTCACAGGCCGTTCTACAATTGTAAATATTTCACTCAAATTCAAATCTGATTCTTGTAGCTACAATTCAGGCTTGACCTATTCGACCAATTATCATGAATTGCATATAATTCGCGATTCTGCACTGTGCCAAGGCTTACGACGAAAACTTCGTTTGTAGTTGTTTTCGGATATTTATCTACTGTCACAACGTGCTAGGATTTTAAATTTTTAACATAGAAAAACGCTGAACGTATGATGATTATTTATATAAAAATAATTCATTCATATGTATGACGTCACCAAATGCAGCAGATGTCAAGCAACCTTTTAAGTTTTTACCTGATTAACTAAACTAGAGATTAACTAAACTAGATTAATATATAGCCAAATATTTGTGACATATATATTCTGTTTGGCTCAGGATGACAGCAGCGTGGCGCAGAGGGAGCGCGCGAGGCCCATAACCTCGAGGACGTCGGATCAAAACCGACCGCTGCTTAAACTTTTACAGTTTTTTCTTGACATTTTTTAAACCTTGTATCATTGAAGTGCATGTTGGAACCAAGACCAGCGAAAGTGTATAAAATAAAGTTGATATAAGCTTACACTGCATATTTATGGTAGCCATTACTTTTGCTGAATGCATAGTCTAATTAAGTTTAGTTCGGAGTTTAAAACTATAGTGATTACATGCTTGGTTTGGACATACGGGCAAGACTACTTCACAAGAATCATTTCACTGTGAATATAAAATATCTGTCACCTATATTAATAATTAATGTATATGTGGACAATTTACTGCCTGTAACACACCATATATAATCCGGCATCCAAGAGGCTGGCACCTTATTTACCTAGAAAGATATGAAGGTATGTATCCGACACACACACACACACACACACAAACACACACACACAAACACACACACATATATATATATATATATATGTATGTATATAGTTTTATATACACACACACACACACACACACACACATATATATATATATATAAATACTCATATAGATACATATATATATATATATATATATATATAATAAGCCTCGTACATTCATATACACCTGTAAAAAGTACAAAGTCCATGAGTATCATTTCATAGTCCTATGAATTATGACTCTCACATAAATTTTGCAACAGACGCGACCGTTCCGGTGATACAACTGGTTCTAACAGACCCAGCTAACCTTTCGCAACATTGGCATTATAAATGTAGGTACTGTGATATCAGACAACGTAATAGCTGCTGGATACACAGCACTTATAATTGGCGTTCAGTACTCAGTGCATCGCTCATCATATTACAATGTTTTTATTATAGTCGGTTGATCAATGACCTCAGGCCTCGACTAGCTTGTCTAGTTCCTCCAACAGGCCTTCACACTTCTTCTCTAATAGCTTCACCGATTCCATGAAGATTGTTTCCGGTGGGACTGCGCCGATAGATTCGACAGAAACTGCAGCCGGTGCAAAACGAAGCCAAAATCAGAAGCAGAACTATTGTATCAACTTGGCATATATATGCACACATGTGTCCTATCTAAAACAAGGCCCTATTAAATATAGGATTGTTGGGATATAGTGATAAATCCTTCTGAAGTGTCATGGTAACGCAAAAAGAATGAATGCGTGTATGTGTTGTGTATTCGGTACGTATTCATTGTACTATATGCCCTTGACGAGAGCGTATGTCTATTCCTTAGAAAGAAATGGGTATATGAATGATCGGAATGGCCTTGATCTTCGCTCAAATCTGTGCGAGCATTCGCATATCACCAGAAGTACATATGACAATATCATCAAACATACAGAGAATAATATTATCAACGTACATTTAATAACAACATCAGACATACATAGATTAACATCACCAAACATACACACAATGATAAAAACCATACATATATATATTTATATCAGACGTACATATAACTACGCACATGTGTGCACAACTGTTCTCCAAATATATAAAGCGATAACTACATATGACATCAACACCTCACTCCCAAAGCGGCACGAACATAATGGTCCCATCTCACACATCGAGGGTATGACTTACATATGAAGTGATTTCGCACTCTGTTCAGGTCCACTTTTTGGGCCAGATCGGCATGCCTGAACACCTCACGTGACATAGTCTCCAATCGCGGATTGGCCACCTTAGCCACCTTGCCCTCTGTACAGTAACACGGTCGATAGGTGCGATGAGTCAGAGGTGCGATGTAACCTACTACTATGCATCGAGGCCGTGGGACTATCCAGCCTTACGTGATTCCGTTCACACCGGCGTACGTATGTATTAAAACCGTATAATCCCAATCAAGATACTTATCTCCACAACAATCAATCCCAATCAAGATACTTATCTCCACAACAATCAATCCCGGTTGTAGGTCTAGTGTGGCATATATTATAGCCCTACAATCTCATCCAAGATACTTCAACAATCAATACCGTTTACATGCATGTCTCGTGTGTTGCGCGGTGCGTTTTTCATACATCGTATAGTAGTCACTCGCGACGATAATGATCGACATAGGCACTTGTGTGTGCGTAAGTGTACACAGGCACTAATAGCTCGGGCGACATTCGCCTGCGTACGACAAATACGTATAGATATTCTAGCCGGAATATCTAAGATGCCGTCACAAGACTAATATACCAGTCGAATGTCGGAGGCCTGTGCAAGGTACCACCACAAGATTAACATAACCACAGTATTGAAACATCAGGTTAAAGTTTTGAATTTCCGTACAAGGAACCGAGCATGTAACGCACCCAAGATTTAAATCCATCAACAACTCATACCACGACACGGCACAGGGGTTTGGCTCAGAAAACAAATGTTAGCTCAATAGCACACAGCAGTGAAGTGTCCTGCATAGCCACCCCCCTTAGAGGTACGTTTACAACACAGAACAGTCCATTTGCACACTTTTATACCACCACCAGCGAAACTTCACAACAGGTTTTCGACACGCGCCCGGGATACCATACGACATACTCTTTGTATCGACCAGCTCGATGACGCCCTTGCTAAAGCACTTCTGTAACCTCTCCGCAGCCTCTCCGCGAATCTCTTCCTTGAGGATGATCTCTGGCAGTAATCGGTACGAGGCTGTGCCCACGGGCGACCATTTGGCGTGGTCATATCCTTCGCCCAAGCGACAGTGCATGGTGACGTCCAGGTGCTGCAGGAGGGGTAGATATATTAGTACGGCATCTCTCCCGTGTGGGTGCGAGTTGGCTAGTGAAGTTGGTAGTTGGATAAGATGTCTATCAGAGGAGAGGTATGGGCTGAATAACCGGGCGATGAGCTGGATACCGAAGAGTGTGGTGTAATGTAGTGTAGTGAAGTACAGTATAGTATAGTACAGTATAGTGTAGTATAGTATAGGATTGGGCCATTATGTCGAGAATATTCTCGGTGGGGACTGTAGGGCGTGTGGATATGTAGTGATGACATGCATCCCCACGCCTACCGTACCACTGCTACTGATAGTTACTATACCACATCTATAAATAGCTACTATACCACTACTATAAATAGTTACTATACCACTACTATAAATAGATACTATACCACTGCTATAAATAGTTACTATACCGCTACTATGAATAGTTAATATACCACTACTATAAATAGTTACTATACCACTACTATAAATAGTTACTATACCACTACTATAAATAGCTACTATACCACTGCTACAAACAGTTCACAAGCATTTAAACCACAGTCACACTGCCAAGCACTGGTTTATCGGCTTACCATTGAAAAAAACAACAACATAACAACACATATCAGTACATACTTGGCCGGGCCTGAGTTTAGTTATAATTATATCGTCCATGAGAGGTGCTATAGGGTTTTCCAAGAACCCTGTCTCTTGCCAGCCTTGTGGTTCCCATTCCAGATCGCCTGACATGACTGGGTAGTGGAGAGTGAGGAACAGTTGAGTGCACAGACAGGGAGGGTTTGCTGGCCATGGTGCATTTGTGGGTTACAAACGTAGCTATATACACATATCAAAACGTATATACATACATAAATACATACATACATACATACATACATATATTATATATATATATATATATATATATATATATACAAATAAATACACACACACACACACACACACACACACACACACACACATATATATATATATGTCCATGTACGCATTCACACACGTATACATATAGCGACAATATGGGCTTAAAACAGGTCCATCCAGTAAGTCCGTGATAGGACAAAGCAGCAACAACAGGACAGATTGTGTATCGTCGTCGTCTGGGCACTCCAGCGCGAGCTATGCTCATCTGTTCACACACATACGCAAAAGAATCACGTGCCCCTGCCCACTGACACAGTGACACAGAGACACAGAACACGTGGTTACTACACCGCATGAGCACTCCTATAAAACGAATGATAATCAATCATACTATACATAGTTTTTCTTTGCTGGATACGGCGCCGTCTCGGCGGAGTTTAAACGTATACTGATACAAGGTAAATCAATACTAAATTACTGAAACGAACCATCCAACGTTTTCTTTGCTGAGTACGTCGCTGTTTCGGTGGAGTTAAAAACGTATATTGATACAACGTAAATCAACACTAAAATACTAAAATGTACCATCCAACGTCTTCTTTGCTGAGTACGGTTCTGTTTCGGTGGATTCTCCGCGGTGCCTCTTTTCGGATTTGACTTGTTCGTTCTTGACGCGCAAGGTGAAGACCACTGTGTTGCAATCCATACGGTCTTCATCCTCTGGGTTGGATTTGTCGGATAAATAGCACACACAATAAAGCGAGTCATATTGGATTAGGGGTTATAGAATTGGCTTAGAGGTGATATAATTGGTTTAGAGGTGATAAAATTCGACTAAAGGTGATATAATTGGATTGTCCGAGTCCGATAGCGGTATCATCAAATGGGTATAACTCAATCGGCGCACAGTCTCGTAGCCACACATACATGATAGGTACTTCCATAGTACAGGACAGTATTTAGGGTATAGTATAGTAAAGAAAGTATAGTGTAGTATAGTGTAGTGTAGTATAGTATAGTATAGTCTAGTCTAGTGTATTATATTATATTATTCTATACTATATTATATCGTATTGTAGTATAGTATATTATAGTACAGTGTAGTATAGCATAGTGTATTATATTATATAATATATATTTTATTCTGGTATAGTACAGTATAGTATGGTGTATTAAATTATATCATAGTATAAACTATATCATAGTATGATTGATATCATAGTATAGTATAGTATAGTACAGTACAGTATCAGTTCATATTCACTCATACCTAACAAACACTTCCATACAAAGGCATCGCCTGACCTCATAGAAGTGCACACCCCATCTTTCTCTTAAACCAGTGAAGACTGCACCACGTCTGCGGTATATATCACACCCACACACACCTAATAACGACTACCATACAAAGACTATACCATACACACACATACCCAATAACGACTACCATGCAAAGACTATACCATACCTACATATACCTAACAATGAATTACATGCAAAAGACTATACCATACCTACACATACCTAACAATGAATTACATGCAAAAGACTATACCATACCTACACATACCTAGTATGAACTTCCATGTAAAACACTATACCATACCTACACATATCTAATAACGACTTCCATGCAAAGACTATATCACACCCACACATACCTAATAACGGCTTCCATGCAAAGATGTCGTCTGTGCCATCGATGGGATGTTCTAAGTACGGGTTCACATTGATGGGGATCAGTCCCAGTCGGTGGGCGAGTATCTCATCCTGTGTAATGCTCGTGTTGCCTGTAGTGTGTGTGTACAGAATGAAACGTATTCGTCTTGTGATGAGTGATAGGTCCATGTGTGTAGGTGGTTCACACGCGCCTTCAATATAGACGTTCTCTATGGCCATGACCTTCATATTGACCAGCACTACATAATCACTTAAACCCGGTCTATAATTCTTCACATGCACCTTCAATGTAGACGTTCTCTATGGCCATGGCTTTCACATTGACCAGCACTACATAACCACTTAAACCCGGTTTATAATACTTCACACACACCTTCAATGTAGACGTTCTCTATGGCCATGGTCTTCACATTGACCAGCATCATTCGCCGGAAGGCATTTGCAACTGACGCATCCACACCCACCAGATCGAATTCCAAGTCATTACTGTCCTTTTTTATAATATCCACCCGAAATTGCTGCGCGTTTTAGGGAAGGCGTAAGCCGATTAGCTCGATATATAATAGGACAATCCCGATTTTAGGAGGATTTGTACTGACGAAATGTGCAAATGCCAATATGCCATACTCGCGAGCTAATACTCACCCAAAGTTTTTGCGAAATTGGCGCCAGCAGTATTCAAACATGCATGGACGGACGCAATGTAAAACAACACTTTTGATATACAAGCACACAGTTGCAGCCACAGTCTCAGTATATTAACAGAAACGTATTGGGAACAGAAACGGCAGCAACAGGTCAAGGGATGGCCCAGACCTTTCATATCACTTACGTCTTTGAACTTGTCGAATGTATATGAGTCATCAACACCAATGACACTCCCCGGATAATCGATTGAACGTGTCTGTGAGGATGAGGATACGAGACATTAGTG
>LUCW03001871.1:45000-60000 GCA_001586965.3 Sphaeroforma sirkka | reverse complement strand
TATAAATATACAAACCTATATACATACCCCTATATATATATAATATAATATAATAATAAAATAAAATAATAATATATATAAATTTACGTATACATGCATATTCCTAGAATGCAAGTTAATTACACTCCATATGAAAATAAGATAAAGTGATTAGGAATGTTGAGGTTTTTAGTAAGTTAGTTTTGGTGGCGGCAGCACAATTTACCACATATGTTCTATAATATGTATGCCTCTGTATATTCGCTACGCAATATACGACATATACGACATCCAAAGTACGACACATGACACCCAAAATACGACATTCTACACTGAACTATATAACATGCACACACACACACACACACACACACACACACACACATATATATATATATATATATATATATATCAACCTTGCGACACATACCACACCGGCCCTACGGCAACGAGTGATATCTTCAGATGCAGTGCCTGGATACTGCAGATGCCAATGTCTTTAAATGCCAGTGTCACGCGCACGCCCTTGCTCGCTCTGATGATATCCACTTGCAGATCAACACAGCCCCTACTCTCACTTGCTGTTAAGTGTTAACATACGATAATTGTGTACGTTAGTATCTTTATATTTATATATATATACACGCACGCGCACACACACACACACACACACACACACACACACATATATATATATATATATATATATATACAAATAGAGTAGAAAGGTTTGACTAGTTCGCACATACCGGCAGGATCGACGGTCATGTGGTACATATTGCGAAGTCCGTCAATTTCAATGGCCAACTTCTTGACACGCTCCAGAGCAAAGGACAGTTCTTGCAGCAGCTGTGATTGAACAAAATGCACATTGACACGAATTTAGACGCGATTTGATTGGCTCTGCATCACACACCGATGACGACACAACACGTGTTAGACAGAGGCAGACACGTGTGTTTCGCGAACAAAACATTTCGCGCGAAGGGGTAAACGTAAACGGGAACACCACAGCCTGCATCTGCAAACATAGACAGATGCGCCACCATGCCTCGTATGCGTAAGTAAACACATGCACACATACTATACTAAATTGAGTCTACATACATGTCTATACACACCTCAGGTGATTGCTACGAGACGGTGAGCCTATCTGTGAGAGCATCTAAGAGGCCACAGTCCAACAACTCCTTGAGAAGGTCTGTATTACACTACACACTTCATTACACATCCATACCACACCAAATATAACCTTACAGATACAAACAAACAACCAAACATGTACATGTACATGTACATGTATATGTATATGTATATGTATATACACACCTCAGGTAGTTGTTCCGAAGTGGTGAACCTGTCTGTGAGATCGTCAAAGAGGCCACAGTCCAATAACACCTTGAGAAGGTCTGAGCTGGTTTCCTGCGACAAGTGAGTCTGCTCCACACCGATGGAGGCGATACGCTGCGACTTCTCATTGGTGGCTATTTTTTTTGATGCATGCTCACGTAGATGAGGAATGCTCCTTCCTGAGACGCACCAGGACAGTCGAACATTAGTTGGTCACGGCCTACAACGACATACAGATACAGGCTCGTAGTAATACGTATACATATATATACGCATACATAGTACATATACATATACATATACATATATATATATAGAACAGAAGCCATACTTGGAGGGCAAAGACTAGAAGCTCGCGGTCGACTGCTTGGAAATATCGTCGTTCCAGTGTGGTTTCAGAGTGAGTCAGTCATGCATGGCGCCCAAAGCAGCATTTGCGCAGAATACACCGTCACATACACATACACACACATATATATATACATATATATGCATACATACATACATACATATATATATATATATATACATATACATACATACATACATACATACATACATACATACATACATACATACATATATATATATATATATAATATATATAAAATATATATAATATATATATATATATATATATATATATATATATATATATATATATATATATATATATATATATATATATATATATATATATATATATATAACAGAATCCATACTTGGAGGGCAAAGACCACAAGCTCGGGGTCGACTATCTGGGGGTACCACTGTTGAAGTGAGGTCTCGAGCATTAGCTCGTCATGCATGGCGTCCACGTGCGCTGGTGTAAGGGCATTCCACACGGCTAGTTTGGCCTGTGGTGTAGACGAGTGTACAAGCAGGGTTTAAGGTTTATTTGTCAACAAAGTGCCGACGGTGTCCATTGTGTCAAGTAGGTGTCAATAGTAACTGGCAGGTAGGTATAGAGTGTGTTGTAGGCGGCTTCTGCGAGAGGCACCGAACATCCGATACGTGGCCATACACGCAGCTAGACCAAACGAACACCCCCCACCACATGGAACAGCCAGCTCACATAGAGCACCCGGTACTATAGTGTGAATTACACACTGAAGGCTTGAGGGTATGTTTGTGTGAGCAACATACTACCAATGACTCATAGCCTATAGCCTATACCTGCGTACTGGCCCATGTCCCGTACCTGCCAAAGCCGGTCCTAAATTTATATTTAGGCACAACATATTTATATACAACACTCAGTACTACAAAGTCCATACTGCATGTACACACAACACTCAAGTGTCTACCATATGTTTACTAGACATATACCTACTTGCTGGCCCATGCCCGGTACCTGCCAAAACCGGTCCTAAATTTATATTGAGGCACAACATATTTATATACAACACTCAGTACTACAAAGTCCATACTGCATGTACACACAACACTCAAGTGTAAACCATATGTTTACTAGACATATACCTGCTTGCGGGTTCATGTGGCCGCGTCTGGTGCCACTACTCCCTTGATTTTGCGTGTGCTGGGTCTGCATTAGCAAACCCATCTTCTGCCGTCGTACTACTTTATTACAAATACCCGCAACACCCAACCGTATACACCAGCCCACTTGCCATTTCCCGTAACCTCCAAAGCCACCGACACTACATCCAAACCCATACCGCATATACTTACACTACACCTATACCACATATACCTACAATACACCTATACCACATTTACCTACACTACACCAATACAACATATACCTACACTACACCTCTACCACATTTACGTACACTACACCTATACCACTCTACACTACACATCCTTATACACACCTGTTTGCTAGCCATCTGGTCGTGCCTGGTACCTATCACCTCCTTGAGCTGCATTTGCTGGTTCTGTAGTTCACCAAGAGTCTTGTACGCACTCTCCTTCTGCGCATTGAGATCTTCCAGAGCCTCTTCAAAGCTGGCAATGGCCACGTTCTGGTCTTTACCAGCGGTGTGGTTGTGTGCGAGTTCCTCATACGCCTGCTCGTCCATGATGGAGCGACCTAGGGCAATCCGTTCTTTGCCCAAGGCCTCCGTTAGGCCTACAGATGGAGCAAGATGTTAATATATAGGTAGGTGAGACAAATGTGAAAAGGCTTGTATATGGGCGTGTGCGTGTGACAAACAGAAATGCGATGACATAAGATACCAATAGCGTAAGTATATGACTGTGAAAGACGTATGAGACGCTAGAATCATGAGATATCGTGCTGAGTCATGTACTCACGTCCTCTGGTTCTTCAACCATCATCAAGTATATATATATATATGTATCAGCCTTGTCTTAGTCTCCGCTGCCGTACTGGCTGAAATAACACACACTCCAGCGATACACCACTAATGCGTTGATTTTTGACACACATTGTCCAAAACAAACGTTTAAAGCTATTCCTATCCTCCATTATAGCATCGATTGCAAACATGCATGGCCCAGACGCACTCAGGTATACTCTCTATCAAAGTACAAAACTCTGTAATCCGATCATATATCCCCGGACCCCAAGTCCTTCATTAATATATATATATATATATACTCGCCCACCACCTTGGCATCCTCCCAAACATCGCACCCACTCTGGCCTCAGCCTATAAGCACCACATTAGCCATCCATAGTACAGATACAACACAACATATCAGTACTTTAATACAACCCACAAACACCACTACCCACCCATCCATCCATATATATATATATATATATATATATATATATATATATACTCGCCCACCACCTTGGCTTTTCCTCACAATATCGCACCCACACTCCACTCTGGCCTCAGCCTGTAAGCACTACACTAGACATCCATAGTACAGATACACAACAACATATCCGTACTCTAATACAACCCACAAACACCACTACCCACCCACCCATCCATATATATATATACACACACACACACACACACACACATATATATATATATTCGCTCACCACCTTGGCTTTATCTCAAAACATCGTACCCACTCTGGCCTTAGCCTGTAAGCATCACATCACCCATCCATAGTACAGATACAAAACAATATATTCGTACTCTAATACAACCCAAAAACACAACTACTCACCCACCCACTCACCCATATATATATATATATATATAAACATACATATACATATTCATATATACATATCCCGCCACGTTCCCACATACTCTTCAGCTTCGTCCTAATCCCCGATATCCTCTCACGCGTCTCCGGCCCCCACGCACTCATCTCCGCACCCACCACACGAGCCTTCTCCCCCAACATCGCAGCCACTCGAGTCTCCGCTTGCAGCCGCCAGCTAGCCCACATGTTGCGTGCCTGTAACCTACTCACCTGCTTGACTTCTCCAAGTATCTGGCGCATGCTTGCTCGGTCAGCCGTGCTGGCGTCGCGGAGGGCTTGGAAGATGTCTGGGTTGTAAATGTTGAGTTTGCTCTCCTGCGCCTCGATCTTCTTACGCGTGTCTGGGTGGGTGTGGGTGTGGGTTTAGGGTTTAGGATTTTTGGGGTTTTGGGATTGTTGTATGGGATGTGGAGAAATTCTGGTATTTGTGCGCGAGTGTGGGTGGGTATGTATGTGTGAGTGTGTATGTATATACGTGTGTGTGTTGTTGAGATCATCGTATAGGATGCAATAATATCCGAATCCCCTTATCCATGTCCCCCAAAGTATCAGACCACAAAGGTACCTTTGGTCATACGATCGAGCATGCTACAGTTTTGTTCCAAGAGGGTGAGCTTGGGTTCCAGAGTGCACGCCACGCGGAGGCGATCGGCTAGGGTTTCTATCTTCACCAGTTTGCCATTGAGCATGGTGGTGCGCCTGTGATGGGGAAATAGGACAGAAATGTGTATATGATAAGGAAGATTGCACCAGTGTGTATGTTTATATACAGAATGTATGCAAGCCTAATACATGCACACATTTACGCATTCACACACATACACAGAAACAGACACAGACACAGACATGTATATATATATATATATAAACATAAACATATAACAATTACAATTACAAATACACACACACACACACACACACACACACATATATATATATATATACTCAAAAAACAATCGCTGCCAGTATCGCCATACACTCATACACACCTTCGAGTTACCAAATTGTCCATGAAATGGGTCTGTGAGAGAGACAGGAAGTCGTGTACACTGATTGGATTTACAGTGGTGGGTCCCAAATCCTTCACAGGGGTAGACGCGCGTGACACACTCAAGCGCGAGACTCCGCGCCCCGTTGCTATGGCAACGAGTGCATTCTGGTTCTGATCCGTGCTGGCGGCCTCGACCGGCGGCTCGGCCGTCGCCATGGCAACGGACGATTGTGCTATTAATAGACCGGCCTGGGTCGCCGCCAACACGCGGGTGGTGTTCAGTGACCGGGCGGTTGTGGGGCTGTGGGAGATAGAGGACACGTCCAGCATGCCCGTAGTACTGGCTGTGGTGAGGTTGTGTGTGTGCGTGTGGGTCAGATTCTGGGTGTGGGAGTGTGTGGTAACCTCGGTGGGCTCGCCGTCGCCGTGGTGCGAGGACAAGTCCTGTCCCGAGTGCGCAGGTGCCGGTGCAGGTGCAGATGCAGGTGCAGATGCAGGTGTGTGGGTGCTGGCCACATCCGGGTGCAGCACCACCCTACCTGTGTCTTGCCCCGGTCCGGTCTCATTGGCTGGTTCGGGGTGCGTATCTGTGCGAGCCTCTTCGCTCGGACTTGAGCTCGTAATCCCATTCCTATCGCTATTGTCGCGTCGACCCAACTGCTGGTTCGCAACCATGGCAACGCCTCCACTGCCGCTGGGTTGGACGCTGAGGTCCTTCAGAGTGCTGACCAACTGCTCGCTCTCCCGCCGCGGCCTTTTGGCGACCACACCCTCGCGCTCATTCTCTGCATTCTCATTGGTCTTCTCATTGGCTCGTGGGGAGCTTCGCTTGCTACCCGGTGGTGAGCTCGTATCACGTTTCCCGGATGATTCCGATACGTCATCTGATACCAATGCCGGGAGCAAGAAGTTCGGTATCTTTATAGTACCTTCGTCAGCGTTCAGTATACGGCCCACCGCTTCGGTCATATCCATGCGATCGGTGTCGGTTGACTGTGGCTCTGTTTAGGTATGCAAAGCAAAGTGATGTGTGACATGTACGTGTGAGTATATCGGCGACGTGTAGCTGTTCAACAACCGAGGATGCCCTGTCTTATTATACATCGAACTATGATCAGTGCACTCGCGGGCCAATATATATATATGTATATATATAATAATATATATAATAATATAATTATATTATAATATAATAATATAATAACATAATATTAATATTATTAATAATAATATATATATGTATATATATATATATATATTGCATACCTGTATCTCCGGTGGCCTGTTTGTGCTGAAGTTCCGACCTGTCAGCATGATCTCCTGATGCCGGGAGTGTATGCAGAATGCCCCCTACTGCCTCAGTCATATCCATGCGCATAGTGCTTGTCATGTCAGTGTCCATATCCACATGTTTGTTGACAGATCTCTCGTCTACTTCATTCCTACCATGGGGTGCGATATGGCTGTCCTGTTCACCCAAATTAAAGCCGACATGTCCCTTTTTTGTGCTTATATTCCTGTTTGTACTGGTGTTTGCATTGGTACTGCCCGTCTCCCCAGCCGCTGACAACACGCCACCAACCACTTCCGTAAAATCCATGAACTCTGTGTTTTCATTGGCTGTCAGCTGGTCGCCCGACGCCATAGCCCCGTTCTCATTGGACCGTGAGCTGATATTCTCTGCAATCTCATTGGCTAGCAACCCATTTGCCTGCAGTATACCCCTACCTACCAACTCCGTCATATCCATCCGCACAGTTGCGTCCGCCCGTCCATCCCCAAAGTCCTCTTCAAAACTATCATTCAGTACATAGTGGTCGTACGGATCTTCGCCATCTGCCATTGCCCGAGCCGCCGGAGCGGTGGTGAATTCCGGGACCGAAAGCGGGACCGGTACCGAACTTGCGGGTGCGTTCGAGTCCTGACCCGGGTTTTGGATGCTTGCGCCTGTGGTGGTGGTCGCATAATCTGCACCGGAATTGGCATTGGGGTTTTGGTGGCTGACTGAATTCGGTGCGGGAATTGAGGCTCGTTGGAATTCGGGAAAGGCGGGTTTTGAGGTGGATGTGTCTGTGTGGCGAAGCAGGCACCAGGTCAGATACAACAGGTGCACCGGTAGCCCTAAATACCGGACTTGCGTACGTATCCTAATAAAAAGCGGACAATCTTGAATACTATACAGCTTTTTTAAGTATAGTCAAAATAATAGCAAGGGGACAATACCGAATAGTCTACAGCTTTGATTCGTTGTCAAAGCTAGTTTCTACTACCACTTTAGAAACTATACAAGCAGTATAAGCAATAGCCGACCAATGGGAATAACAGTCGCAGATCCATAGCAGTTGTACGAATAACGAGATACTTAATTAAGAAGACAAAAGCAGCCAGCACAGTACTAGTACGTCGTTTCCTGAGTCAAGATGGCTCATGGATAGCACTTGCCTCTCACAGCAATGGATCACCAAACAGCCTGCACACCTTTAAGATATACATGTATACATGCACATGCACATACACAAATATAAACACAAACACAAACACACATATTCATATATATATATATACTATATGTTTACTATATACACGCATACAATTTATATATACAATACATTGACTATATACACATACTATATATACTATATATATACATAGGTGTATAAATGCATACATAGATACGTTATATATGAATATATATATATATATATATATATATATATATATATATATATGCATTCACGTAACACTACATACGCTGTGGTAGTAGTGATGGCAAGCACTTGGTTAATTCCATCTCCTCTGCCAGATTGCAGGTGTTGTTCTCAGGCACCTCTGTAGCTCTGCCATCTTGGTATGATGTGCTTGACTGTCGGTTAAAATTGGCGGGGAAAGTCTCCACTCGAATGGGAAGGGCAACGGTTTCCTCCATATCGACATCACTCAGATTGTCTCCCTCTGTTATGTAAGCGGATATAGCGGAAGTGTACCCGACCATGAGCGATAGGAATTAGATACATATGTATGTGAATATACATACATACACACACACACACACATATATATATATATATATAAAGCGCACCGGTTGTGGGTGCGAATATAAAGCTGGAGCATTCTTACAGTAATATATGCATGCGAGTATGTAAATATACACACACTGTATATGACATCCACCGGTTGTGGGAGTTAATATACAGATTGAACACTTACATGGTACTATTGGTTATAGCATCTAGATTTTAAGATCAGAAATCGTAATATGTTTTGTATAGTTTCTTATATAACAAGCTGTGCTCGGTGTGTCAATCTCTGTCTAATTAGCGACGCTAATCGATGTGTGACAGCCGGTCAATATCATCCATCCATGTATACTTGCATACACACACACACACACACACACATATATATATATATATATATATATATATATACATATACATATACATATACATATACATATATATATATACATATACATATACCTACACATATACATGTATATACTAAGAACTGCATGTCAACCCTGCTAAAAAATACACCTACATCTATATACCCAAAGCAGCATGCCAAAACTTCCTATCCGCAGTTCATATGCGCTAGCTCCTCTCCGTCTACCGCACTGAGTTCACTTCTACACTCAACCCGAACAGCTTCTTCCTACAACATACACTCTGCGCATGTGACCACCACACACACAGAGCTACGTCCCCGATCTAAAACCCTCAAACCTTACAAACCCTGAACACCACAGGCCACCCACGTACACGGACACACCAACAGTACACTCAGGGGTTTAGGGGTTTAGGGGTTTAGGGTTTTAGGCTACCGCGCACAACCTAACAGATGAACTGTCCGCACTACACGCTCAGCACAAAGCCACACACATCACCCACGTACGTCTACATACCAAATAGGGCTGCCATCGCATCGACCTGCCCATCGCCGACTGGATTTGAACCGGTACTGTCCAAAACAGGAGGGTCAGAAGACTCGGAATGGCTTGCAGTATGATCTGCTGCCGTACTCACCTGGGTGATTGGGACTGGAATTCGGCTCATGGTGCCATCTGGTCGTTGCGGTGAATGTATGGAAGTGTCAATAAAAGGGCCAAATATGTCCCACGCCATATCAGTCACATACAGACACGGCGTAAGTGGGTGTGTTGCTAAGTGCTGAGCATTGGTGCGATGAGATGAGGACTGAGCTAAGGCGGGGACTCCACTGTGTCTGTACAGGACTTGAGATCAAGGTGGGAAGAATACAGGTACACCCAGTCAGTTAACGGGGCAGGGCTTGGGGGTGCACCTCTGCCCTACTTGGGCGGACGATTACCATGCGTCATCGATATGTTGATACGTCATCGATATGTTAATACGTCAGCTATGTATTAGTACATCATCTAGTCATTATATTATACCACGTCATCGATATCCTGATACGTCACTTATATCTTATTAGGTCGTCTATATCCTAATACGAGTGTGCTGCGGTGTCCGTCGCAACCTTACCTGAACAACCTCAAACCCTAAACCCAGCCTGTGCCTTACACCGACTACACGCTCCTGAGCCTGTGCTTTGGACTTCAGTTAATCATTCATATATCAACCATCCCCGAGAAAAAACAAAGCGCCCTTCCGTTCCGAGAGTGTATCTATAACTAAACTAGTTCCCTATTCTGTGTACAGTGGCGTTTAAGGTTTAGGATTTCAGGTATCTATAACCAAACTAGTTCCCTGTTCTGTGTACTGTACAGTGGCGTTTAGGGTTTGAGATTTCAGGTATCTATAGCCAAACTAGTTCCCTATTCTGTGTACAGTGGCGTTTAGGGTGTAGGGCTGAAGGTATCTATAACTAAACTAGTTCCCTATTCCGTGTACAGTGGTGTTTAGCTTGACATACCCTTCAGGCTACGGCCTGGAGGAGGACTGTCGGATTTGTCGGATTTATCGTGGGCGTCTGAGATGTCCATGTCGGATTCGGCGATGGACAGTGTGATCACAGTCGGCTCGGTAGTGCCTCTGGGCCGGGTCATTTCCTCTGAGAGCAGCGGAGGAATGTGAAGTCAGTTCGGTATAAGTCCAGATTCCGTACGACAATCCGACAATAAATCAGCTGGTACTCATAAGTAAGAGTGTGTGGGATTACCAGACTCTTCATCGAACTCTACGTCAGAACTAACTAACACTACCCGAGTGAGGTGCATGACAAGTGCCAATGGATTCGCAACATACTTGGAGTTCAAATGTTATCTTGTTATAATTATAATTATAATTACACATATATATATATTGACGAGCTACTTCATTTGTGTATACTATTTACTTCGGCTATTGATAATTTTCACTTCCCAATACACATGCCACCATTCACACAGTAAAGCTTCGTTCTGAAACTAGAAACAACCAGAAATAGCCGTATGCACCCAGAGCAGCAAAGCGTCCCAATACGAACACACTGCAACAACATATAGACAGCCCGATCACACCAGAATATTAACATCTTGACCATCTAAGTGCACCAGGACAGGTGCATGGACATCGACCTTCATGTTATGTTACGTAAACATCGACCTTCATGTTATATATGTGGATGGTAGCTACGCAAATGAAGGATAGTGGTACCGTATATGGTGTCTGTGTTCATCTCGGCATCCTCAGGGTCCATGTCGTTGTCTGTCGGATAGTAATGGCAGATGGGATGGCATTAGTTTGAATCTCGAGGATTAGTATTAGTATATATATAAAGATTAGTTTATATATCAGTATATAAATCTTAGTTTGTAAATAAGTAATAGTTTACATATCAGTATATATCTCACTGGCGTTAGTATTAGTTCATGTATCAGTATACATCTCGCTAGCATAAATATCAGTATATGTCTGATGAAATCACCCATTCAAGCACATGCACATATATGAATACCATAGGGTATAATGATATACACATGTAACTGCCTTCAGCAACACAGGACGCGGATGTATTCACTACCGTACCAATGAACATACCTCGAGTGCCTGTGTGGGCCAATTCGCTAACCTCTTTGAGATCAGAGAAACTAGACCAACCGCCAGAGAACTTGACGTTCGGTTTGGAGGACTGTAGTGGATATAAACAAGCAAATGTAGAATGAGATTATATACATAAATATATAGATATATAATATATATAACCAATATAACATACATACATATATATATAACATCTATATATATATATATATATATATATATATATATATATATATATATATTCATACACTTACACATGTGTGCATTCTATTGTGGCAAGTTATAAGTCTTTAACTCGGCACCTACCCGAAGTTTCTCCGCCTCATGCCCATCGGTCTTGGACGGCGCATCGGCTTTTTTGAATATCCTGCAACGCAGAAAAATAAATTAAAATAAACGAAACCAACTTGAATATACCCCTCCGGCGTAAGATTTATATTATAAACCATCAGAGAAGATATAAACCACTCCAAGGTATTGTACTGAGTAAACACCTGTGTATATAAATAAAAAAATCTCAATCGAGACGATCTCTGGCTTGAAAATAGCATAACAATAATAGCGTAAAATGACTTGAAATCGCCTACAATAGAGATAAAACCATTCCATCAGGTTTATAACGGTGCACGCTGCCACTATATCTTACTTCACCTATTCATTTAGGGTTAAGGCCCATACAGGGCTTTTAGGTCACACCCACACACACCCTATATTACATATCACAAGAAAACTAAAATATTGATATGTGCGCGTGACGTACTTCTAAGGTATATATATATATACATAGCACTACAAGAAAGTTCTATTATTAGAACATACCAGAAGTCATCCTGTGGGGCGAAGCTAACCCGCCGTCCGGCAGATTTCCTACGCAAGCAGAAGCATAAACGAGTTTAAGAATAGATTCACGGGGTTTATGAGTGCAAGTTTTACAAGTTTAATCAGTTTTAAGAGTGTGAGTTTTCAAGTCGAGCTTGTATTCAGCTGAGACTTACGATACTGTGTGTGATATATACGACACTGTGTGTGTTGTGGATGACACTGTGTATATGTATGACACTTTGTGTGTTATGTATGACACTGTGTGTGATATGTATGACACTGTGTATGATATGAAGGATATGAAGTGATGTTTGATGGTCTGAGCACCCAACCAGTCCGTGGGGTATCATGCTTTATCAAGCACTATACCCATCCAGAGAATGAACAGTTAAAAGCTATACCTTTGCCATAGCAACGACCATCCCATCAAGTTGAAGCTATCTATAGCACACAGGCGCCGAGAAGCACGACACTCAGGGAGATACATACATCACCATACACGTTCCTCTATGTTGTTACTGTTTCCATGAGATCCTTTATTGTATTTCTATTCATTTCTGGTGTAGTAAACATGTGAGTATCTTCTACAGGAGAGAGTGTACTATCCCAATCACCTGGTATGTTTGGTCGAGATCAGGCACGTGATACTATACACATACGACTGCGTAAGCACAGTAGGCAGCCATTGTTCTGTTTCGATACTCAACTAGTGCAAAAGTACCGTTGCATATAACGTGGATGTGTTATATGTAGCTAAGCGGTAAGTAGACATACGGTAGGTAGACATACGCTGCACTGACATTCCCTAGTGAAGAGGGAAAAGCACACAACAGACAACTAGAAAGACACGCAGGAGATACGCCGCATACTTTTTCCTATCGCGCGCGTCTGGTGTGTTGCCGTTAAGTTCACCCAAGGCAATCGACCGGCGCGAATTAGGAGGCTTCAGAATCTAAAAATAGAACAGATGGCATAGATGTGTCAGACGCATTCAAGGCTTGGACTATGACCTATGTACATGATACATATATATATATAGGCACACTTACAGCCTGTAGGGTGCGGTGTATGTGTATTAGACGTGGTCCCACAGCACGTGACTAGCGCACGCACTTTGTGTAGAAGAACAGTGCACATCACATAGATGCCTGCAGTACAGCATCGAAGTACACATCCTTTGGGAACCGATAACAATACATATCTATATACGTACATGTATAAATCGAATACATGTCATACGTATCTATACATGTGTGAGATTCTATAGGTGAAAAACATATTCATACATGGTTGCGAAAATCAGAAACACATAGAAAGTACATACGGAGCTGCGCCGATTCTTCTTCTCGCCCTGTGCTCTAGGTTTGAGCGGGTGGTTGCTTTGGAGATGGAATTCAGCAAGTATTAGGATTTGATGCGATACCCGGGCTATGTGTTAAATAAACAAGAGCTACCTGATGATAGGTCTCGAAAGTTTAGCACAGAACAAGCAAGACCATGCCTCGTTAAAATCTTTTCATACTACTTACATTTACGAGATATATGCACAGTACTTTGGTTACCTTTTTGTGTACATAATGGGGCTGGAATACGAAGACATATCGTTTAGTTTTATATACGCGGAAAAGAACAACTACGGCCACATCTATATGTGCGGCGAGGATGTATACTGAACCATCATAACAGAAAGCAGAAAGTATGAAGTGTATTCACTCATATATATATATATATATATATATATAGCGTGTCCGGGAAGTGAATTAAGTAGATATACCTGTTAGGTCCATAATTGACGTCCATGGTTATCTGATTACTTCAATATTATTGCCTGATGTGATACACGTACTAAGTTTTGATTGCGAAGACAGTACACCTTAACTAAGCGTTAGCGACAAAGTCGTTCAAGATTGAATGGATTCAAATCGCACCTAGGAATGTGATCCACCACCTTTATGCCATACGCAGCATGACAAGCACTCGTCTCTATAATGTCGTTCTGTACTGTTTCGTAATGTGTCTTGACATGACTATATACACACTCTTTCTCGTCAGATTTAGTGTGTGACAGGGCTACATACTTAATGTATACAGTTGCCTATGATAGAGTGGTATGTAACCTTCCACAAACCATGCATATAGTTAAAACTAAAAGCAGTACATAAATCCATATTGAAATATTTACATACATATATATAAATAATGAGCGATTGAACTGGTTCGTGCGGATTGGTGGGGAACTGAAAGGGTTGCCGCGCAAATAACGAACCTATTTTGTAATTGGTGCATCAAAAGCCAAAAACCCAACCAAGCCGATGTACTCTTTCGGTCTACTGCCCAATGGCTGAAGCTTTATTACGCAAAACTTATTGACAATTGGAACACAGATAAAATTTAAGCTATTTTGATTCAATGTTATGTAACTATTCATAATATTATTGGTTGTAACTACTATATTACACAGATGATAACTTATATCGTATCCGATAGATATGAACAAGCTGGTACATATTCTACTGCACCATGAAATGATAACACGTGTTGTGTGTGGCTATTTGTATATGTACAGACCAATACATTATCATTAATATCCAGAGTTCTATTATTAGATTGACAGCATACCACATATGTCGTCGTGTCGCCGCTTTTTTTGGCGTGTGTTTTCGTATATACTGACTTGTGTTGAACAAACAA
>LUCW03001871.1:30000-35000 GCA_001586965.3 Sphaeroforma sirkka | reverse complement strand
TGTATGTATATAATGTATATGTAGAATGTATATGTATATGTATAGGTATAGGTATAGGTATAGGTATAGGTATAGGTATAGGTATAGGTATAGGTATAGGTATATGTATATGTATTGTCTTTGTATCTATCTCTATTTTTATATGTAAAATGTAGATGTATATGTATATGTACATGTATGTGTATATGTATCTATCTCTATTTATATATGTATATGCATATGTTTAGGTATAGGTATAGGTATAGATATGTGTATGTATCTATTCATATTTGTATATGTAGAATGTATATGTATAGGTAAAGGTATGTGGATGTATCTATTTCTATTTCTATTTCTTTTTCTATTTCTGTTCGTATTTGGTGTTTGATTTATTTGTCTTTGTCTTTGTATTTGATCTTTGACTTTGTCTCTGTCTTTGCACCGATATACGTATTTTCAGATTATTGATGCCCGTGACTGGCACCAAATAAGCTACCAATCCAAATGTGGTCTCGAATACACATTCCCAAAACTGAAAAAATCCTGATCGCAAAATATACTATCAATTCCCAATTTTTCACAGGCAGCATCCAAGCGAGCGCTCGTAGAGATGGCAGTCAATCGCTTTAAGCCCCACACCAAAATCCCAGACAACCAGACAATTAAGGTCCGAGTGGTGACGGATGAAGGGGTAAGGAAGCGCAATATACACAGGTTGCGAGCCCTCTACAAGGCCCTTTTTTTCACGTGTTTGGCCGGGTGGGATGTTGTCACTAAATCTACAAGTACGACACTAGCTTCACAGGGTTTGAGTGTAGTGTGTCCTGTTTGGACTCGGTTTGGGTTTTAGGGTTTGGGAGTGGCCAAGTTTCCAGCTTATTCGTAGGACTGAAGTAGTCATTGATCGTGTATAGGGGATCGTTCACCCCCTTGCTTTGCCCTGCCCTGGACTATCGCATACCAGCTCATACCATGTCTTTCTCGTAGTAACAGTATGGAACGTGAATTAGTCTGTAAAATGTTCACCTTCAGTGTACAACAGATCTGTTTTAGATTATCCTGAACTATCGCATACAAGCTCACACCGCATCTTCTTAGTAGTAGCAGCGGGCAATTTGAATTATTCTGGACAATGTTAACTTTAAGATATGGACTATTATAGTAGTTTTTTCCTCAAGTTTGGTGACTGCCATCCCATATTATCACATCCATTGTACGACGAGAATGTGGACAATAAGCGAATCTGTTGTTGCGATTAAGGAATTCCTCTTACGCTTGCTTTACCCTGAGCTATTGGATTTCGTCTCATAGTGTAAATTCCTAGTAGCCACCGTGCGAAATGGACAATATTCTGGACAATGTCAACCTGTAGAGTATAGAAGGCCTATTTTAGTCCCCGGTTTCTAAATATCGGTACCTTCCATCCCGAATTATCGCGGCGATTTTAGGTCGAGGAAGTGATCAATAAGAAATTCAGAAGCGAGCTGGATGCCAGTGGTATGCAATTGTATTTTTCGGCTCCGAATTGGCTTTTTTACAATTGTCCCGCTTGCGCTGTAGTTAGTTTCGAATTAGCTATGTATCATTTTGCCGTGTAAATATTCGCATTCTTTTATATGCTCAGTCCGCACGTGCTTTCCCCCGCCAATCCCCGGTGTTCTATTTTTGGACCACCTAAACCCTAAAACCCTAAAACCCGGTGTTCTATTTATAAAACACTTCCTAACAGACAACAAGAATATGAAGGCGCTTGGTGTGACTAAGAATACCATGCCTGGGATAATCGAATCTGGCAAGAACGCCGCCAAAACAAAGGGTCTGCCCAGATCCGGCGGTAACTCAAGCAGAGTGAAGAATGGTACTGCTGGTGCTAGACGGCCTGGTCAATACACCAACGGCGTGTACCAGTCGTTGCGATCGGGGCAAAAGGGGCCCCCTTTGGTGGATGGTATGTAAAATCAGGACAGGGTTCTGGGTTATTGGGGCTTGGGTTTTGACAGCACGTCTCGATTGGACGATAGGAGGCTATGGATGATATTGTCAACGGAGTATGGATATGGTATCGAGCGTCGGTTCGAGAGGTGTTTGTGTATGGGTGTATGTTCTGTGCACATCATAGTACTATGTATGGTAATTTAGGGTTTCAGGGTTTTACTAGATTCCCAAACTCTGAAACCTTAAAACCCGGCTTTATATGGTAATTGCTTTGTCTGTCCCATTTCCCATGCCAAAACCGTACGAGTCTACTGTGTATTCTAGCTCTGCTCAATGGACGAATGCATGTTTCATACTCCACTCTATATCTAGGTAGCGGCGCAAGCGCAAGCGCAAGCACAGTGGTACGATTACAACAACCAGGTAAGCTGCGTGGTAATTTGAGTTGAGCCTGTTGTGGGAGACCATTTTTTTAGGTGTAGGATTTACCATTATGTGATACTCATATATAATGTATATATATTATGTATAATGGTATACAGAATCATGGCAATCATGTATGCTGTATATTATATATATATACATATGCACACACATCATATATATATATATATATACATATATATATATATATATATTATGTATATATTATAATATATATATATATATATATATATATATATATATATATATATATATTATATATATATATGTATGCATGTATATGTATATGTATATGTATATGTATGTATGCATATGTACATGTATATGTATATGTATATGTATTATTATTATATATATTATATATATATATATATATATATATAATCGCATCCACACATATATATGTGGATGAACACATACGTAACATTATACATTATGTATGTATATATGTTTATATATTATGCATTGCATATGTATATATATATATATATGTATGTATATAGTATATATATATATATATATATATATATATATATATATATATATATGTATATGTATATGCATATGTATATGTATATATATGTATATATATATATATATATATATATATATATATATATATATATATGTGTGTGTGTGTGTGTGTACATATAAAGTTGAATTGCGTAGAATGTAATTTAGGTCAGTATTAGGAAATACTCTTCTGATTGCCGAATGTTAATCATGCGATAGAGTTGCATAGTAAGTGCTCCTGTATCCCAAATATCAGCTGGATTACAGTATATGGAGACGCATAGGTACCCTGGGGGTTCTACGGTATGTCTCATTCTTCCTATCACGTTTCATACATATCAGTACGTACAGGTATAGATAATAGACAGTGATACATAGATATGGATATAGTACTGTATAGATGTATGTACCTATGTACATTGCTACACCGAGTCAAACAGGTGGTTCTCATACCTTTGTCTCTATCTCAGTTGAACCTTAAGTGTGAGACGATCCACCGAGTTGCGTGTGTATCGGGTGCTCGAGAGATATGCGGGTAGTATGTGTTAGGCGGGCACTTGGCAGGTAAGTACGTATAAAACAAATGCATATACTTTAACTTTTTTTCTTTGGAATGCTCAGGCAGCTTGGGGACAACCGCAGATGGGTATGAACAGCGTACCGCCTGGGGGTGCACCAATCAACGGCGTATCGCCGCAGCAAATGAATGACATTTCGTTCACACAAGGCCATTCCGCTTACGTATGTTGTGATTATGTATGTGTCTCATATATATATATATATATATATATATATATATATATATATATGTATGTATGTATGTATATTTATATATATATATATATTTGTTTACCCACGTGCAAGGGCTCGTGTATTCCACTCGTATCCAAGTGCTGCGTCTACCGACAGCACTCTCTAAGCCTACTTATATCTCTGATATCCTATACTAAAGGAATTCATGCTCAGCTGTTTTCTTTGTCCCCGAGTGTACAGGTCATTAGTGGGTTCAGTATCACATCTTTAGATAACTCTCATACTAATCCACATATGCTGCGACATTCAAAGGAAACTGGTACTGAAGCCGGGGCTAGGCACACATAGGCAATGAAGTCAACTAATCCTGCACCACTCCCCATGTCCTTTTTCAGATGAATGAGAGCTCTTATGCACCTAGATCGAACTCAACCACCTTTTACAACAACGATCCGTACCAGGTGCGTGTGGTTGTGCGTGTAGTGGTATTGTGTTCACTGACTATTCGATTTATAGGACTATTCTATTCATAGCAGGATTTGGCTTAGCTATAGAACTGTTAGTTTGTGTGCACTTAGATCTGTATCGTTGCATTGTATCAAGTGTCTAGTATTAGCAAGATTTGGCTTAGCTATAGAAATGTTAGTATTTGTGCACTTGGATATCGGGAGAGAATGTCGGTGCGTTTGAATGTGCTTTATTGTATCATACGCTGAGCCAGGGGTTGTGTGCACTTGAAATTCACTGCATGGTCCGCGAATTAGTACTACCAGTACGTACGGCTCAGCATGGTTACTCACTGTAACAGATTCATATCTAAAAGCCAAATCTAAAAGCCAAACCTACAAGCCAAACCTAAATGCCAAATTTAGTGACCAAACCTTACCGATATATCTTGGAAAGATTTGAATCAGGTCGGTGATATATTTGGTCATTGTGTTAACGGTTTGTAGCGACTTCTCACAGACTGTGCTCAAGTGGGTGTTTTAGGGTTTACCCTCTTCTCAACCGGCTTGTATATTAACCGATCTTCCCAGCAGGCGTACCAACAACCGCAACAGCAACCGCAGACCCCAAGCTATACCCAGCAAACAAGCTACTCGCAAAGCTATAGTGCACCGGGGATGTCGTCCACTAGCAGCACCAGTATGGAAAACAAGGTAAGCTACCTCCACGGGTGGGGGTGTATGCACATCTCATGAATGTGTATTATACACACACGCATGCGTGTATCTAGACCAGGCTTATGTACACATGCATATGCCCATACACTAAAAGAACATGAACTAACGTGTATAGCAAGGGCGAAGTTCGGCACTAGAGCAAGCATCACTTTTTTTTGGAGGGGGGGGATGCTTGTTCCCTCTCGTCCAATT
>LUCW03001871.1:2500-25000 GCA_001586965.3 Sphaeroforma sirkka | reverse complement strand
ATATATATATTTATTTTATTTTATTTTTATTATTTTTTTTTTTTTTCTTATATATATGTATATATACATATATATGCATATATATATATATATATATATATATATATATATATATATATATATATATATATATGTGTGTGTGTGTGTGTCTGTGTCTGTGTCTGTGTCTGTGTAGATGTAGATTTAGATGTAGATGTAGATGTATATATATATATATATATATATATATATATATATATATATATACATATATGTAGATGTAGATGTAGATGTAGATATAGATATAGATGCAGATATATATATATATATATATATATATATATATATAATCAGTCTGTAGTGATATGGATAGAGTCCTGTATCGTGGATATCTATAATGTTGCCTTCAGGTGTGCTTTCTTACTAGCTGCTATATCTGTATCTCTATTATGAATATGTACGGATCAACTTTCAATAGTTCTCTCCAGTATCTGATGGTGTACCTCTGGCCTATACTTGTGGCCGTTGTAGTATCTGTAGTGGGTGACTGTTGCTGTGGAGGGCTGGTCCAAATTACCTGACCTTCTGTCCGTAGTGATGTGTACAGAGTGCTTTTGCTCGTGGGTAGTCTGAGTGCGCCGTCCAACTGTGCTTTATTGCTGGCTGCTATTGCTGTATCTCTGATAAGTACTAGCGCATGTATGACCTGCCCGATTTACTACTGCGGACTTAGTAGTGTTTACGCAGTTAACTGCCGGGGACTTAGTAGTGTTTACGCAGTTATAGAGATGTTTCTAGTGGACACAAGTTTGACTGGCCAGATACCGTTCCCTCCATGAAGCCTTATCTTCTCAATTGCAATCTTAGTAAACGATATGCCGTGCTCTGATGTTGTCTGCTATCGCTATGTCTCCGTCATGTAACTCGGCCCCCAGTCCCCAACTCATTCGTGTGAACTCGAATTGTGAGCCCGGGCGCTTGCATTTTTTATTTTTTTTTGCGCTCATTCACTCATTATTTTTTGTCATACTCTCGTAGTTATAAATCTATATGCCGTGTTAAAAGCATTATTAAAGTATAGACTTTATATGCCGAAATTATTAGTAAAGTATAGACTTTATATGCCGTATTAAAAGCATTATTAAAGTATCAACTTTATATGTCGTATTAAGAGGATAATTAAAGTATCAACTTTATATGCCGTATTAAAAGCATTATTAAAGTATAAACTTTATATGCCGTATTAGAAGCATTATCACGCGTGGGTCCTCAGCATCCCTTTTTTCCATTTAATTGTCGTACATCTATTTTGCGGTGTATTTTCTGCTGCACAGATCCTTGTATCTCGCCCAGAACCCAAATACGTCTTAATTTATTTGGCGCAGAATCTTATCATCTTGTATACCGTGTAAATCTGGTGCGGCTTTTTAAACTACTGCCTTTTATTCCCCCGTTCAGATCACCATATCCATTGGCTGGCTTGCTTACCGCCCTCTTATTGGTGTTCCGCTGTTACTGCTGGGCATCTTATTCGTCGGCGCGTTTCTATACTACCGCAGCAAGAACATCAAACCTACCCAGAAATACGCCGAAGTGCCGCGGTTCGACAGTACCACACCACCATACCCCCCGCCCCTATACTCAGGCGCCCACGAACCAAGTTTGGGGGGTATGTACGGGTCTACCGATACACAAGGACAGGGACATGCACAGAGTGGCGCGTATGGTATACGTAACCCGTATGCGGGCCAGATGCCGGCGAGGGAGGGCGGGGGCTATCCTCAGTCGCAGACCATAATGGGGTATGGGAGCAACCAAAATCCCAGTCCTAATCCTAACCCAAATCCCAACCCAAGTCCGTATCCCTACCCCTACTCCAATCCGAATTCGGGTTCGAGTTCGCAGGCGTTCGCGAGTGGACAAAAGGGTAGTAACTACCCAAATACCGGCGTTGGTAGAGCCCCTGGCGATCTGTACTACACCGGAGGTGGCGGTGCTCAAGTAGGTAACTACGATCGGTTCCCAACACACATGTTACCCCCGGGTGACGCACAAGGGCAGCAGAACACACCCTACCCGCCCCCGCCAAGCGGTCAGGCTCCATATCCACCGCCACGATGATTGCATTGTTACAAATAAAGACAATATTAGTGAACAAGCTGTAGTTTCTATTGATATGTATTTTGAATCATGTTCAAAATCGATTCCCAACGCGAGTATTTCTCCCAGGTGATGCTCAAAGACAACAGAAACACATCTTGTCCGCCCTCGCCAAGGGGTCAGGCCCCAAGTCCACCTCCGAGATGATTTCATTGTTACAAATGGAATCATTGTTAGTGAGGAAGCGCCTTTTGCATTTTATTTGTGTAGCGGTAATATGTAAACGCTCATGTGTACCGTATTATGTATATATACATCCAGAGCTCGGGACAGGCATATAGGAAACAGAGAGCAGTCATCTTACATTGGCAGCACTGTTTAATGTAACCTTGATCTTGATCGTGTAGGATTGTTGTATTAGATAGTGACACTTGTGACTGATGATACTATTCGTGTCCGAAACCGAACAATACCGTTGCGAAAACAAGGTAATGTTGGACATGGATATCGTGCCATTGATATGACTAAAGTGACCACCCAAATCACGAGAAGTGTATGTCTGTTGTCGGAATGTGATAACAGATATACACTGAATTATGAATTTGGAGTTGTAACTATGGCAAACTTAACATATAATAAGTATTCATGCACATAAAATCTGTATTTAAAGTTGTATTTGTAAAGACCAGTGAACGCAACGTTTGAATTACCGCATGTGGTATTTCAGAAATGAACACAACATGAATTGCTATATGAAGTAAATTGCTGTATAAGGTAATATATGAATATGTGTTGCGCAAGTCAGAATGAGATTGGATAAGAGAACATGTTGCTTTTTAAGGTAAAAGAGACGGGTTGCTTAATAAGGTGTTTACAAGGGAGGCACATTTGAGTTTACATTCATGGAAATATGAATGAACTCCAATAGTATAAACAGCAGTATAAGGTGGGCAGAAATGTTTTTATTTGAGTCTACAACTCAAGTAGGAACATAACAATAAAAGAGGTTTTTATTGCTAAAACGAAGCATTTTTCCTTTGAGAATAGTCGTACACTAATTTACTCTAAATAAGCGCACTACAACTACTCACGACACGCTTAGCTTGAGGACTAAATAGTGTGTACAAGGCAAGTCGCATGGGAGCTTTTGCTGGTAAGCAAAAATTCTCAGTGCGGCATGAATTCTTGTTTGATTGAAATTCAGTACGGAATGACAGAGGATGGACCACCAAAGACAAAGAAGACAATGACAGTCGACGCACTGATTTAGATGGTATATTACACCAACATTTTAGCGAAGAATTGTCTAGCAAGCTGCGCACAGCAGTTCCGGTGGGCTTGGTACCAATAGATTGGACATTGGCTTACTTTTTTTTAGAAGCAAAGACCAGAAAGTTTCGACAGTGAACCCAGAATCTCTGCAGAAGGGATAGTTGGCGATCCAGCACTCAAGGTAATGTACCTGAAAGAATTCAAGATGAATGTTTTTAATGTTACTTTTATTGTGTGGACAGGATACGTGAAGGGTAGTACCACGGTCAAAGGCGTAGAGAATTGGAGCTTGATTACATCAGCAGCTCCGAGAGCCACGATGGATGAGGTGGAAGAAAATGCTGCTAGAAAGATACCTAGTACGGAAGAAATTCTAGCTAAGAAGCTCCGCACTGAGGCACTAAGAGTTACATAGCGAAAGCTCCAAAACAGGAGAGCCGACATTAGCTGCGATAATCGATAATTTTAGGAACCTGGCGCAAACTACAGGGGAACTGGTCGCAAATCTTTTTGCGCCAGTCTTGAGTGAGCCATTGGTGAGTGCAGGCAGCAATGCAATGATACGGCATTCATGATTCGGCAACAAGATGATACCTCAAGGACAATAAGGTACACATCAGAAATTTTGTGCTAAGCTGTTATCCACGTGATCAGGAAGAGCGATAGTGGAGAATGCATACGTTTCTGGAGGGTTACCGTTGGTAACAAGAATACAGAGTGACTTGCTAGAGACACGCAATGGCAAGTCGGCAGCCGCGGAATAATAATGGGACTATAGGCGCGCTAAGGCAAGTGTCCGACTCAGCGAGCGATTCGGGTTGCCACGGATGCAAGTCTACTAATCTCTTGGAGAGTGATTGCCGCAGAAGTAAGGTAACAAGGGCAATGGAACGTCGCAGCCAGCATTAAAAGCGCACGAAAATGAGTAGAGGTGCGCTGAGGAAACAATGGGAGGAAGTGGTGGACGCAGCGGCCATGACATAGCTGAAGGCTGCGGGGGTCATAGGTACATCAGTGATGAAATCAGCAGAGAAGACGGAAGAACCAAATGGACGAGCGACTGGCGGGGCACCGAAGAAATCCCAAATTCTAGCTAGTGCAACAATCTTTGTTGCACCGTCGCGTTCATTGACAAGGCAGCGATACCAATGCAGATGTAAATGGGGGGAAATCTCTCTGAGTTATATAGACTCATGAGCTACCACTTCGCTGATCACCTCCGCGCCAGTAGCAAGCCTTAATTTGAAACAATGTATACTGGGGATAAGTTTATGGGAATCGGAGAAATGGGCGACCTTGTGCCCAAGGTCAGAGTTAAGGTACAAGTACTGGTGGCAACGTGGTTTGCATTTACAGAGTACGTAGAGATTAAATGCCTGATTGTTAGTGGGAACCAACGAATGTGATATACCGGTGAGGTACAACACAATGCAAGCGCCAGGGTTCTGTACTGACAGAGGTACCTGAGTATGAACAGGTAAAGGTAGCCAGAGAAGTGAGCATGAAGCGGATAGTGGGTGCCCTCGCTGACGATTGCGTTATTGAAGTGAAGACTGGAGCGACATATGAAGATCTGCAGGAGAATACCAAGCTAGCGGTGGCTACAGATTCACCCAAGATTGCAGAGCGATATTGTGTAGTTGAATGGCTCAATTAGGAGGGAGAAAAAGAAATCTGGGATAAGAAACGAATCCTGAGCTAGACACTAAAGGAAAGTGGTTCTTTTCAAACAAAGCAGGCGTCAAGGAACCTAAAGCAAAGGCAGTTATATAGTTGCTTGAGGACGTAGCTTATGATACAATGAAACCATTTTTTTTTCGCTGATGAGAATTTAGTGTTATAGAGATAGAGGAAGCAATACCACAGTGTGTAAACTTCGATGGATATTTCTATGTTTCAAATTATGTTATATAAACTAAGATACAATTTAAGTCAGTTTGAATTTAGCAGTGGTAGCTTGTGTACGAATGATCGGGACTGCCTCTTGGTAAGAGCCTTAATACCCTCGATCACACAGGACGCACTTCTAGCTGTTCATTATTGACTAATTTTACTAGAAATACTAAGTGTTCATGACCATATGTCTAATTTGTAGATTGACATAAGAACGTCAGTCAAGTTAATACATTAGCTAATATAAATAAAGTTCCATCTGAGAAAAGTTAAAAATAGAAAAAGACTTATTGGATTTTGGAGATTGGCGGGAAGACCAAAACCTGTAAGTAGTAGTTCAGTGATTATAAAATTTAGTTTATAATATCCTACATCTACTATCGTCTCAAATAGGTCCAAGTAAATGAGTCCTACCAATTACTCAGGCTATTGGAGGCATCAAAGTGAATTTAGAACACTTTGGAAATATTGGAGAAAGAATTTGTATTAAATTATTTTAAATATAAATAAAAACCGATATGTTATCTCATTTGATCTTGATATTTTAGACTGGCCGGAGGCCGTATTTCTACAAGTGAAGTTATATGAGATAGAGGGAGCGATATCACAGTACACGATCTACTTTCGGTGATGAACTTAGGAATGCAGCCTTATACGGAAAGTTGATGGCTTTTATAGCTTCGGCACCACATCTTGTGTTCAAAACCCCAGGTGTACAACCAGTAGTGACAGACGATTGGAGGTGTTGTTTTAAACCCCTATTCGGCCATTATGCTTTCACGGGTATGTCGTTCGGATTAAAAAAAGTATCTTGGAGGTGTCAGGAGGTCCTAGGTGAGATAATTGAAGGTCTGACTAGAATAGTTCATTTGGTACATAGATAACATGTCGTTCTTAATAACGACCCAGTTGAGCATTGGAAATGTCTTGTTACATTTTTACAACGATGTTAGAAATGTAATGTCCAACTTCGCTTGTCCAAATGCGCAGTAACTCAGTACCGCACACCAGTACTCATTATTAGTAGAATCGTAGAATACAAGGGCGCCACAATTGGTAAAGTTCGACTACACGCGCTACTAGAATTGCTCAGAACCAACTAACAAAGACCTGCTAAAATCGTGGTCCCACACAGTGGGGTAGTGGGCTGAATACATACCAAAATTTTCTCGAGTCATGGAACCAGTCTCACAGCTGTTGAAAGAAGACAGTCCATTCATCTGGAGTCAGTCGCAGAGTGACTCTTTTCGGGCTATTTGAAAATTGCTCAGAACTTGTGCTATTTTGGTCAAGTCCTTACCACAGGAGCAGCTGGTCATGTTTGCAGATGCGTGCGAACCTGTAGGTCTGGGAAGTGTTTCGACTATAGAGCGAGAAGGCAAATTTCTGCCGGTTTGTTTCTTTTCATCAAGGTTTAACGCAGCACAAAAAGCGTACCACATCACCGATAAGGAAGCTTTAACACTGGTCTACGGAGTCAGAAAGAATATAACTACACTGCGACTATCATTGCGGGTCATTTGTTTATTCACAGTTCACCAACTGTTGGTTGCAATGCTATCAAACCCTAGGGTGTCATTAACGGATGGTGTACGAGGTAGGAGGTTGGGGCGCTACTATGATATTCTTAGAGATTTCGACATCGAGTTGACATACCAGGTGCCGATAACCCAGTCACCGATCTACTCTCCAGACTACCAGTTCCAACCTGAATGTATACTTCGCCGACCCTTAGGTAGTCATGGCTACTACGGCGGAACACCAACTCACGTCGACCTATTTTCGACCAGCAGACAAATTGTGGGGACGTCACACGGCTGACGGGTTTGCACTGCCGGGCAACCAAGTCTTACCGTTCTATTGTGTCGCCTCGCTTGAAGGCGGGGTTTTTGCGAGGTTCGAGGTTCTGGCGGGAACATACCATAAAATCCCCCCTGGATGTTGTTAGAGTTGGTGTTGCGCAAAGTACGGATGGACCAGGCGTGGTGCACACTCGTTTGTCCCTACTGGCCGCATGCATCTTGGTTTGGGGACCTAGTGTTCCACTCGGCTGATGAGCCTATCATTGTAGTGAGAACGGCGGGGGTTTATAATCGACATAGGCATGTGGTTGCTGGACCGCCATCTTTTGTCACACTGATATAGGGCCACGCAAATTCCTAGTGAGATTGGTGTGGTGCCTCCGCCTGTGTCAGCTGTAGTTCCACCAGGTCCTATGTCGCTGGGGTGCAAGGCAGTTCGAGTAGGGCAACACACAAGGAAAGATTCAGATGCAACCAGCCTTGACTCACCAGCGGCTCCGGACCTGTTACCCATTAAGGGTTCTACTCAAGTGGCGGTATCGAACGCAGTTGATCCTTGGCCAGTGCAACTACAGTGTCCGTTTAAACCGATATGGGGTACAAAATTAACTGGGCGCAAGCTGTAAAGGCGTTACAATACTTGCACGTCACATATGCGCATGCCGCGCAGACTTGTCTTGGGCTGGAAGGGTCTGCGTCCGCAGATACGCATGATTGGTCGTGTTTGTACGCCGTGCCAGCAGTACGGCCATGCCGCGCAGACTTGTCTTGGGCTGGAAGGGTCTGCGTCCGTAGATCCGCATGATTGGTCGTGTTTGTATGCCGTGCCAGCAGTACGCCCGACAACCGCCTGAATTCAGCAGCCCGAAGAACAGTGCAGATCTCGGCGGATTGGAGAATGGACTTTGTTCAATTTTCTATAGCACTTGCTGTCAATGAAATATCAAAATCACCGGTGGTGAGTGTTTTACACTAGCTATGAAAAATGAATGTGGTGTTCTCGAGTTTCTCCGGGAACAGGAGTTTCCCTGGGGATCGGCTTTTGATAATGGAGTGTTCGCTGAACTTGTATTATACCTTGGCATACATGTGCATCAGGTGACGGTGGGTCATCACGAATGTATTGGCCGCGCATAACGGGTCATACAAACTCTGGAGGAATGGAACCATTTAACTAGTCTAGTACATACCACGATTAGGTAGACAATGTTTATGCGGCGGTTATGTCTTACAATGCTGCAGTCGTTTTGCAGACAGGGTTCTCGCTGTTCTTTTTGCATACAGGGCGCATTTACGATGGCCCTCAACGTCTTACGCTGCAAGTTAAAATTACTAACATGCTAGTTAATGACACAAATTTTAGCACGTTTGGACACGCAATAGCGTCTTATTCGGCAACTGGGTGCTGATAATGCTCGCATCAGTATATCACAGATACCGGTGGGAACTGTTGTTCGTTCCTGGAAAGACATTGGGTCACAAGTTACTGGCAAAGTGGTACTTCCCGGCCACAGCGATTGCGCATGAAGGGTCAGTTATGCATCGGCTTCGATATAAGAACGAGACCATCAATTTACATCGTTCTTTTGTTGATTTCTATCATGAAGAGAACTATGTTGAATCGGAACTGGAAACAGTGGCACACATGCGGACTGCAGGTACTTATCGAGCATGGCTGTTTCGCCTCGCATCTTTTGCGCAGCATCCACTCGCGGTTCGAGCTCGGTTGGTGCGTATACTGTTGACATCTAAGAGTCCCCGAAAATGGGCGGAGTGTATGCAATTAGTGTGGACTATGTATCAGCGTCTTTGTGATAAGGCTCTTGTTGGTTCTGATGGCGTGCAGCTGCAGCGTATCCCAACTCTTTCCGTTGAGTTTGAATTGGCACCATCGCTGGTGCAGTTTTACGGACTACTACAGACTCCCCTACACAGCTAAAAATGAGTGTACGTATGGGTTATGATGGTATATTCAGAACAGAGTAAAGGAACAAATTAATATCGGATTCAGTGGATGTTACCATCGCTGATGATCATGTGCAATGATGTAGGCACATTTCTCTTGAATGTATATAGATTACAATATTATATATTGTTACTCAATCTGGCCCTTACGACAAGTGGGGGTTAGATTTGGTAAAGGGCTGTCAGTGAATAGAATCGCCGGGTTAAGACACTTGTAATGACAGCTGTGCCGTTGTCGTACATTAAAAGTATTCATGCAAATTTTCAGTGTTCACACATCTTATTCAGTCATGTTTCTGGGGCGACTACAAATGTCGACCTCATCCACGTAATTGAATAATATTGCGGTTCCGCAGGTCTTGTTTCACAGCGCGGCCTTGCTCCAATGTTGAAATGGATGAACGTGATGCTAGTGCAGCAGGACGTCGTATGATTGTGCGACGCACGTGAGGATGTTGCGTCATTTGTTTGTTTGGATTGGATGAGCCCAAAGGTAGGTAGTTGTCGTTGTCACTGCTACTTGCACTTGCAGATAACAATCCAGGCATACTGTCACCACTATCTTCAAACATACTGTCGGACTAAGTTACCTCATGAACGTCACGGGTTGGTACAAAGGGCATATACGATGGGCGATTGACGAAGGTATGAAACTGACGGGTTTCTAGTGGCGTGAATGTACACATAGACTGACCCGATAGCTCGTCTATGTGACGCGTACTCATAAGATATATTCCAGTTGATAATAATCTGTCAAACAATAGTATGATGTTCAAGTATTCCATTACATTTCTGTCGGTCTCGCTTCGCCTCTGCGTAAGAACGGATGGGATTGGCTGGTGCAAAGTGACTGAGGATGTTGTCATTTCTATGGGCAGGTTGTTATCAACGGTTACTTCTTCTTTGTCCTCTGTTGATTTGGTCATGATCATATTGAACTCGTTCGATTTCAGATTCAGATTGTGAGTTATAAGAAATTTTGGTTCAACACTTATGGATCTAGTATTTATACGGGCAGATAGTTCAGTATTTCCAGTACTTGGCTTTAGTTGGATATGTTATGCAATGTAGCATGAGCATACTAGCAAATGGTAGTGTGGGTTTACAAAGTGTGGATTGACAGTGTTCCGTCTGAGTATATCTCAGATTTGATTTAATACTGGCTGTTTTGTGTAAAAATATCGGTTATGGCACAAAGACTATATTTGGTCTACGTTTATTTTACGTCTCGGTAAATATTAGATGTTTTACTTTGGACAATACGCTGTTGTGAAAATTTGTCCGGTGTTGAACCGAACAGCATCAGTGTGCTTTTTCGGGCAGAGGTTAAATGTGTATATTTTACAACAATCGCCTTCTGTCGAGGGGCGTGTAATGCGCACACCGATACTCGGAGCAATTATTACATTTTCAGATACTCTTGGGGTAAGACAATATTTGTCGGAATGTGACAAACAATGAAGACGTCCTCTTGAAATGTGCACCTGGAATTTTCGACCTTTTTCGCCTTCTTTTAGATGAAATGTTATAAATATGCTTAATATGAAACAAAATACTACAACAAAATGCATGCTTCTCAGGGATAACTTTTTTATTCCGTTCTGTTCAGCACGTCGCACTCCGGTGGTACTAGAGGTGAAAAATTGTCCTTATTTTCTCTGCGCAAGTATCATGTTTGTCGGGAAGGAAAGAATCCGTGATCGTATTGTAATCAGCCGCTGGGTACTCTTGTAATCCACGGTGTATCGCTTCATGTCTTTCAATCTGCATAAGTATAAAGCTACAGAATATATATAAAATAGACGCCGATAATGAAACTTAAAAATAAAAATATCATATTGAATATTTGAATCCACTTTACAATAAAATTTTAAATAAAAGCAAAATTGTTCTGTATATTTAGAACGTAATAAATAAACACTGCATATATATGATACCATCTGCGCGTGTGGCTGAGCGTATACGTAGTCAAATAATATCGACAACCTGTCTCTACTAGATGTGGATTTTTACGGAATGTTGTATAATTCCGTCATGCAGAGTTGTCTCCCGATATTTCGCCTTCACATTTTGCTTTCTTCTAACATTCTTTTCGGCCTTTCCGTTGCGTGAAGTCATCTTAAAAAGTGTGCAACAGGAAGTAGTACACCTAAAAAGTCAGTATGACTAGTTGAGTGAGAAACCTGGTTTCATCGTTCAGTTTCGACATGTCCCTAACTCTACAAAATCAATTTTGCATATAATAACTCAGCATGTTTTGTCAAGTTACACTGTTTTAAGTGATATGTATCCGCGGTTTTTCACGAAATCAGTTCAACTATTATTAAACATTTCGCTCTACTTTCAGATTCTCTGAAGATTGAATTCAATACTGGTTCGCATATCTGGCAGCTCTTCGCATATGATAGGTTCTTGTCAGAGTATTGAGATTGCCCTATTCTTGCCTTCAATGTCATTTATTTTCACTTTTTATCGTTCTACACTCCGGCATTCTTAGGCCTACCAGGCAACTTTATTCATCTAGAGAGTGTTCGCCACTTTTTCTTGCACGCGCCGTATGTTGATGATGATTACTTCGCGTAGAAGCTAGTAGTCCGGTACCTCTTGAGAAGGTTGTTATATCATAAACACCTACTTGTGCACAATAAGTTTATAAACGGTAGATTGACAGAAACTAAACATATAGTCTCTAGGATTTCGTAGAATGTACATTCTCCATGGAGATCGATTAGTACGGTCAACAGTTGCCCTACTCGGATTGTAGTAATCAGAATGTACGACGGTATAGTGTGTTTGGTACCTCCTATCTTGTGTATATATGTACATATGGATGAACAGTGCCATAGGTGGTTATGTTAAATGCAAGTAGGTAAAAATCGTACTTCACATCAGAAACAGTATCTTTACTGTAGTTGAATGCGCGCATAAGGATACCTACGGAGAAAGGACTTGGCAATCATAAGCATTTAAAGCTTGTCCTTCAGGATTGCCTTAGATCATAACCTTTGCTTTTTTGACATAAGCATTATATGTAACAAAGCCAAGAAATACGATCATTGTTCATTCAATACACATCTTCTTCGAGCAGAAGAAGTAACAATTGAGAGACAGTATGATTAGCGTATTTCTGAATACGCTGTCAACGTTTTACGTCATCCGACAGAGAGTAAAGGCCGTTCTTAACGAAAGGTTTTCAAGATGGTTCTTTAACTGAAGGTGTTTTCCAGCCAATTAAATGACATAGACTACTTTTAAAAATGTACAATAGTCAACAACACGGATGAGAAAAAGTTGATAAATGCTAGCGAAAATCACAAAGTACGTTCGTGATCGGTGACGCAATATACGTACAAAAAGCTTATTTGCTCTTCAATATCGCACTCTTTTGCAAAATGGAGCACTTTGTTTGTGCGCCCTCTTGTCCCATATCTGGCGGGCATATTTATACACAACGCACGCACCTATGAACGCATACAATTTTCCTGCTTTCTTTTCTGCTTTTAGACGGTAATGTACACAAGAAACATAATAGATGATGGAGTTATAGCTATGCAAGCGATGGACAGTATAAAGTTGGCTAGTATAGATGGAGTTGTGTGTACAACTCCTACTCCCACAAATGCGACATCAAAACAATCGAGAACATGTCAAATACACATCAACCACTTGGACTAACACCGCACCAGAATACCTTGAGGGTATCAGGGCTTCCACTGGCTTCCTCTACCGTTATCAATAGTCAGTCGCAAACTCGGCAGAAACCGAATGCAGCTGAAGAATCTACAACTACTGACATCTGGGTACAAGCGCTCCTGGTGATGCGCAAAATGAGGCAAAAGCGATTGCATTTGCAAGTACATCGCAACCACAATACTTTAGTTGACTTCGTGAATCTGCTTACAAAGAACACTTGAGACGAGAAGGGATGCATGAATTGACTCAATGTGGTCTGCCCTTTAAACGAGAAGGGGAGGGGGGGGCAGTTGGTACACAAAACGTGGATCTGTGTATGATGCAGTTGATAAAAAGAGATTTAGTGTACAAGAGAATCATACAAGCACTCTGCGATAATGATACGATTACTGAAGGTTCTCCCAGCTGGCTCAAAACAGCAGTGGGCATTGCATCGCAGAAGTAAGCGAACAATACAAAGCAAGCTATCGACGTCGCGATAGATAGAAAGAAGTGAAGCAGGCAGGAAAGAAAGACCGATAGTGCCTTTGCCAGATTCTGTGCCATTATCACTGAAGAAAAGCATTATGATGGACTTGTGGCACTTCAAGAGGACGATACCTGCGAAATGCTGGACAATATGGCCACTAGCGATCGCATTTCCTTCTGGGATGGTGCAACACAAGCATTCTTGGATCCACTATACGCATGGAACATCAATAAAGATGTTGTAATACTTAGCGATGAACCGGAAACTAGTGATTCAGATAGTGATACTAATGATGATGATGAAGTGTTGCGGGCGCGAGTGGCAACAGACTTGCTGAAAAGAAATCAGAATTATGCAAGAAGTCACGGTTTCTAAGTACTCCACCTCTTGACATTTTGAAGAAAGTTTGTAGCGTGTTGGGTGATGAACAGAAGGCTATGGTAGATAGAATGGAGCGTATAGATGCAATGGATATGACATTCTGCAAACAAGCCACGAAGGCATTTGGCGACAATATAGTCAAAGCTGCCGTCAGAAAGAGGCTTGTTGTCTGGTGGGAAGAGGCTAAGGCTACTTTCGTCACCATGCAGAGTAATAAGGAATTATCTGGGCACCAAGTTTTATGCCCTGAACAAAGACGACGCCTGTATGCGTATTTACTCAACGGTGGGAATGCAACACGGACGAACAGTCAATCTGCTACTGCAACACATCTGCTAATCACCCCATGCGTTGAATGTACTTTGAATCCAGCTGTGGCTTTGGTGATCTCTTCATCATCTTTCGGAAACCGGAAACCTAGAAAGCTCAGTCCATCCAAGGCGTACAGTACGCGCCAGAAAATGTAGTATGTAGTAAGTACTCGTTAGTAAAATATATCTGAACGTTCTCCTTGATTGTTTAGGGAGACGTTGCGTCTGTATTAGATTATTAAATTGACTAACGGACTCTCATAATGAGTCATGTGTTCGATACTAAAAGGATTTCATCCCAAACCAAGTCTAATCAAATCCTAAGCTTTGATAAACCGTGATAAATCTACTTTTATTCTATACATGGGGATTCCGACTACAAGTGTACGGCGGCCGAAGATACTCCGAAAGCAATCTTTATATCCTGGTATCTTCCGCCTGCAGCAATCCGGGTGAATATAGCGAGCTGAATCTCTATATCTATCGCTCCACCTCCGAGCACACCCATCCTCTTGTCGCGTCGGCAGGTTTCTTTTATATCCTTTGCAAGGAAAAAAAAATTTCGGATACGGCATTCGGAACGTATTTGCAGAGAAAGCTTCAGCTAAAAGTAAAGTGCGGAAGGTCTCCCAACTAGCTCGTGAACGCGCAATCAGGTTCCTCTTTACGGTGCGCTGCAATCTGCATAGTGGAAGGGGCGATTCGTAATGAGCATGCAAGGCTCGATGTTATTTACAGTTTTGACGGAAAAATTCTTGTCTCGTGCAAACTTCCATCCGTTGAAGTCCCGTGTCTCCTCATACCCATTACAGATGATAAAACGGCGGAAGCCGTCGATGACCCTCCACACGAGGCCGTTAATAAGGCTTAGGGTTAGGTGCTGCTCATTCACGAGCTACTGCCGCATACGTACCTTTGTCTTGCGTAGCGCTACCACCAGACTTTGATGTAGTAGCATGAGCCTCCGAAGACTTCTCTGTAACCTGCATGAAGCGGTGTTATGCACATTCTTCTAATGTAAAAGTCTTAACGAACATATCCCACGTAAAGTCAGATAAGTCACTCGACGGTTTCTTAGTTTTAGTTAGTGTTCAGCCATGTAAAAACCTTCTTGTCGTGAATTTCTATTCATTAGATTACAAATCACATGCATTATCTCTAATATTCTGTGTTAGCCTTGCACCCAGGTCTGTTTACAAATCAGTGTAAGACGATTATCATCATCGAGGTTTTGATTGGGGCATTCAAACTGCCTTCATCTAGTTGTCACTGCAAGCTATCTCTTTAACAATGTTAAAAAATGTTCTGCATCTCTAGCTGCTAACATCGTTTCTTTTGCACCATGCAGACTGGTCTCTTCATTACTTCCTGGTACCAATGCATGCGTTAACGCAGCATAGTACTCCAATGGGAATGTTTTGAAGAGCCCATTATTCGCGCATCATTGCAACGTCTTGGACGTTGTATAGATGTTCGAAATTCTGCTAAATTTCTTTTCACGAAAGTCTTTCGCTCGGCTTAAGAACTTTCTCTGTCCTTGACAGATCTTGTCCATGATTGATCACTTAAGTGTTCGACATGGTGTTTAGATAGCTGTAAAGCTTCATGCGTGTAGAATGCAGCGCGTTTCTGCATTGTTTCTGTATGATTGTTGTGGTTTGATCTCTCATATATATCTCCTGCTTCAGAGTAAGATTGGATACACGCTGCCTTATATTCAGCTGTCCCTGGTTTATGTGCGGATCTTTCGTCCAGTACATCATCCAGTAAATTAATTAGTGGTTGTAAAACCTGCATGTGCCACTTCTTAGAAGCGGATCCGGTTTTAACATAAAAAACACTTAGTGACCTGATGATGAGGTATGGGATTTTTGTGAAACATTTGAATGTTCACTATGTTCTTGAGACCTACCACTAAGGTGAAATCGTAAAGTCGTTTCATCTTAGCTATTGGTGCTTTTGCTGCTACGACTTTCGCGGGTAGAGCTTTTGCTTTTGAAGCTTTAGCTTTTGGTAATAATGAAAAACTTCAGCAGAACCCTTTGGTTTCGTGCTGTTATCTTGTTTAGTATGTGTTGTACCTGGAATCCGATACCGGCAGGTAGAAGCATTTCCTGCTCCGTTGTCATCATCATCAGATTCTGACGCCAAACTGTGCTGTAAAGCACTCGTTTTAGAACTCTCAAGTCCTTGATCAGTCCTAGACTGTACTCGAGGTTGTACCTCGCTTGAAAACATCCTTCTAACCCCTGCTTGAATTGATTCCATTGAATCTTCATAGCTTGAACTAGGTGACTTTGGATTCTCGATTTGGTCAGCGCTTTACATTTCTGCAGAGCTGCCCACTTCTGGACTTTGAATCTTTGAGTATTCCAGTATCAATGTTCTTTGAAGAACTAGCAGCCTCTTTAGACTTGCTACGTGTAAGCCTTTGGCTCTCTACTTCACCCACTTCAGGATAAGTTTCCATTACTGGACTAGATGCTGGAGAAGCATTTGTTGATTTAGCAATTTTTGATGTTAATGGAACATCTGATGCTTTAGAAGCAGCTGTTCCTTTAGTAACCTTTGATGTTGATGGAAAATCTGCTTCTTTTTAAAAGCATCTTTTGCCCTTTTAGACAATACTTCCTTAAGAAAGGTCTTAGTCGAACGTTTAATTCGCTTAGGCGGGTTCGCTGCTGGAGGCTTCGTTGGCTTCTTAAGAGGCATGCTTCAAAATAAAGATTAGGACGAGTCCCTCGCTTTTATACTGTGTCTGATATCTAAATATCCTCAGTCTACACCTAAGTGTAGATTATGGAAAGTTACCTAGTGTACTAATACACTAAAGTAAACAAAGTTGATTCTAATATCACACGAAGGTGCAATTTGTAAATTAGCACGTAAGTGCTTATATATAATACTATGGTTGAATTTTAAAATTCGTCTACGTAAGTAGCAGTTATAGCTAACTTCATATTTAACAGCTTCATAGCTACTAATATATCAACACGTAAGTGCGAATTTATCAATTTTAACGTTTCTTAAAGTGTTCGTTTCAATATACTAACAATTGAGATTCTAAAATCTATAGCATTTAAGTGCGTTTTGTTGTATTATTCACTTTGAAAGTGAATAAGGATATGCTTGTAAAAGCTGTAACACAAGTGTTACTTAAAAAAAAATGTACACGTAAGTGTATTAGTCAGTTTACAATCAGCTACTTTGAAGTAGCTTAAAAACGTGTAAACCGATGTGAATTTTAATAGCTCGACTAAGTATTTATAAAAATAAAATAGAACGCAGTAGACTAAAAAGTAAGTTAGCTTACAAGTCCAGTTGCTAATCACTTGTTACTTTTAAGTAACAAGTAAAAGACAGAGGCCTTAGTCAGGAAGCACCTGGCTTTCATAGGCCTCTGAGTCTCAACCTTTATCGACATTTTATAAAGGATTTTTAAAAATATAATAGATAGATCAGTTTAATGCAATCATCACAGTGTTGGGTCGTGTTGAGACGTTTCGCTTGACCCAAGAGCTCCGAGACATTCTTAGGACGGCAGAGGTGGGGGGATGCACCGTAGTGTGCGATAAGGTATCTCTCGATGACAAGTACCGTGGCTCCACAGATAAGTTTAGCCATCACCTTAAAAGGCAACACGAGCGATATCCACTAGGAAGCAGGTGTATTCTAGAGAACTTGGCCTTCCCCTAAAGTAATAAAATAGGCTGTGAAACAAAGACCATGCTCGCTTATCTCGCTCACCTGCACTGAATGGAAATCTACATTATACATTAGTTTTCGTTCTTATATAAAAGCAATATGAAAAGTCGTTCGCTTCGATCAATCATCCAATATATGTAAAGACCAAGTTTTAATACATTGATAACAGTTTTAGAATAGCAAAAGTCGCTCGCTTCGCTTGCTCCTTAGTAGACTATATAAACTCATAATTGGAAGAAGTGACTTTATTATCTTTTCTATGTAATATATATATATATATATATATATATATATATATATATATATATATATATATATATATATATATATATATATATATATATATATATATATATATATATATATATATATATATATATATATATATATATATATATATATATATATATATATATATATATATATATATATATATATATATATATATATATATATATATATATATATATATATATATATATATATATATATATATATATATATATATATATATATATATATATGTATAACCATATTGTATAAATTATGTTATGTTTGTTTTTGTAAAAGTAAGTCTTGTAAACTTAGTAGATGTTAGAAAAGCCATGTTTGTGTTTCTGAACTCTGTTGGGATGTGCCTAAAACTCTCCCTGAAATCCAAGCAGAGTCTTATACGAATACTAGGTGTGTGATATTTGTAAATTTGTCATAAGAATATCATGGAGGGGCTCGTGTTGGGGCCAAGGTAGACCCTTTGTAAATAAGCTAGCTTGGTTCTTGGTGGTGAGAACATATTTAAAATCTATAATGTGTTTACGTACACAGTCAGGGATGTAATAAGTACGTATATCTATATGTTTGAGACCTTTCGGTGTTCCGATGCCCTGTGCGATCTTAATTGCACTTTGGTTATCACACAAGAGAATGGTCGGGAGTGTCAGTCTATATCCCATGAAATGCCAAATGTTGCGTTCCCAGGCGACGTTACGGACAGTTTCTGATGCCGTCACGTACTCGGTCTCAGTAGAGCTGATGGAAACAGGCTTATGTTTGGAACCTTCTAAAATAGATGACAGTTCCAGTTTGTGAGCGGCAATTAGTATCGTCACGGGCCTAGTCGGAGTCCATGTATGCTGTTAGGGCAGAATCAGTAGTGTGGTTGGTGGGTTGCCGATGGTATGCAAGTTTATATTTCTTTGTGGTGTTGAGATATTGGATGACACGTTTCAGTGCCGTGACAAGATCTGTTTGCGGGCACGTGGCAAAAGCGACAAGTTTATTGACGACGGCGGTGTTGTCGACGCGAGTAAAGTTAGCGGCGGAACTTAGGGCACTAGGTCGTGCTAGTGGAATCAGCAGGGTGTTGATTGGTATCTGGGGTATGATTGTGAACAATATCGTGGAGATGTAATGTGTCTAGCATGTGTTCTATATAAGTCTGTTAGTCAATTTCGTTCCGATCTGGTAATCGCCGGATGCAGAGGCCAAAGATGTGCTGGACACGACAAAGATTCTTCATAGAATAGAATTTGGAAAGGTTGGTAAATAGCCACCGCTCCTTACCAGAGAGACGGCAAACAGTGGAAACCACTTCGTCGACATAGAAGAGAATACAAACCATATGAGTAGCGTTGAACCTAATGCTTTCCTCAGCATCTTATTGGATAAACCCAAAACTACAAAGTTTGGCACCAATATTTATGTTCCATAGCCTACCGGCCTGTTTCAGACCATATAATCCTCGCTTAAGTTTGAGGATAATATTTGATAGGTAAAATGCAAGGGCTACGGCACCTAGGGACGGGTGCATGTATACGGGAGTGTCTAGGACGGAGTGAAGGTAAGCGATGTCGACGTCAAAATGAATACATCAAGGTCATTATAGGCAGCGTGTGCGAGGAAAGTACGGAGGATAGTAGAGGTGTCAGCAAAAGCGTACGTCTCGGGAAACGAATCGACCTCAGTTTTTTAGTCACCTCGTGCCATCGTACGTGCTTTAAAAATGGTGGGAGTACCATGTTCATCGTGTTTTCGGGTGAGTACGTATTTGGAATGGATAATCCAAGTACCAGCAGGAATTCGTGTGATGGGTATAATGTCTGCAAGGCTGCTTTTAATGTGTCCGTTGTGTTCTATGGCGATGGCGGCGAGCCATTGTGGCCACTCAGGTGTTCACTGAGCACGTTCAATGCTCTTTGGGAGTGGGTGGTCAAGCGTTGCGGAGGTTTCAAAGAGCATGACTGGCGCACGGTCGTGGTGCAAACAGAACGAATTGTGTGGATTCTATGTCATGATCCGACGACGTGGTACGTGTGCGGCAGTAGGTAGGGAGTACAGGGGCGAATCATCCACACAGGTAGATAAATATGCAATGTTGGTTAGTTGTGCAACGGTAGTAGATTTATGGAAGTACATATTGCGCAGAATGTGGAGTAATGTCCATGGGTCGGATATGAGCTCCTTGGGGTCAAGGAATTGACGTAGCTCATTGGTATGGGAACTTAAGAGTGATGTCACGGGCGCAACTGTAAGATCTGTCTCCAACAGAGTTAGTACGAAATTGGGTTGTACGGAAATATACTTGGGCTGGAAAGTATACAATTGGGGTATCGCAGTGGGGAATATTTTAGAGCACGAAGTGCGTTCTGGCAAGCAGTAAATGCGGCGACACGAAGATCACTGCGCCAGAGGTCATGTTTGTCACCGCCGATGGCGAGTTGGTTCATCGAAGGGCTGCGGTTGATGCAGTGGTGTCCTCCAATATAGGGAACAATACTAAACGAGAGTTAATGATCAGTAATCAATAGCGCCCATAAACTAATAGATTGTATAAACTCTTATTTGGAAGAAGTGACTTTATTATCTCCTCTATGTATACTATATATATATGTATTTATAACTATATTGTCGAACCCATTACGCGGCACTACACGGCGCAGACCCGATCCGTACCACAGAGGTGGTACTCTACCTAGTAGGTCAGGAAGCGAATATATGGAACATTCGATGATAACAGTGTTTTGTCAACACCGGCCCGAACTGACTCAGCGCATATCTTCCATTGTCGACTCACTTGGCCCAAGCTTCAAACGGGAATTTACTGACCAATTCTTCCCATCAATCTTTCCTGAACCACTATAACGACTATGAGAGCCATACCATATGTTCATACAATGTAACATACATACTTGTCATTTTTGAGTAAATACTATTATCCCTGAATTATATTGTTTGTATCAAAGTAAGTTTTGTAAACTTAGTGGATTTTAGAAAAAACTATGTTTGTGTTGTCAAACTCTTGACTTCCCCATATATATATATAATTTTTTTTTTCACTTCCCCATATTTATTTTTCACGATGGACCTTTGATTCAAATTTTCGTCTCCGAAACGTAAATCTCGGTGACCAGTAGTCACCAGTATAGAACTGCATACCACTTTCAAAAACCCACAGACCCCACCAAAACGTTGACTTGAAATTTGGATTTCCAATCAAAAAAATAAAATACTTAGGGAGTCTGGGGACCCACACTCCCACAGCCCCACAGTCCCACATCCGCGAAAAATGTCGGGCCAGGCCGAATCCCCAATTGAGACGTTCGTCCCCAACGGCTCCTTACCCAATGACCAATGGAAATTGGACATACAAAAATCGATCACAAACCTCTCTGCCCAGGTCAGTACTCTACAGGCCAATCTCAATCAAATTTTGGGACCGGCTCTAACAACCCCGAACAATGACAGGCCCATCTACAAGGAGCCTTTGACTGATGACCAATGGAAATCAACCATACACCAAATGCTCACCAACCTCTGTGCAAAAACAACCAACCTTGAATCTAAACTTCGGGACCTTAAATCCCAAACCCGTGCACCTATAGATAAAGACACACCCGACACTTTCCGATTTGGCTCCACAAGCCCGCCTGCTCCGCCTACAAAAAGACCACAGTCACAGGCACCCAATAGCAGCAGTGAGCCTCCCAGCTACCGCTCAAAAGTGGACAAACCTACAAAACCGAGCCCTAAAAAACGCCGACCATACCAGCTTCTCAGTCCCAACCGCAGCCGCCAGTACCCGAACACCTTTTGACGAAAGTGGTGGGCCGCTCGATGCCGGACAAAATTCTTGATGAAATGGATGACATAACTCCGGTATGGCTCTTCTTCCGAGCAATTTTCCCGAACGGCAAGCCCCCATCCCAATCAGTATTTGAAAAATACTGGCATGCCCAACCAGTCCTCAATCGCCACCACTTTCTCTGGTATCTTCCGTCTAAATCGGTATCTCAACTAAATCGCCGCGGAAGCTCCACCAGTTTCATCCGCCTTTGTGTTCCTAGCGACGCTGTCGCCCAGGTAAAACGACATGCAGCACTTACGTGGAAATGGCAGCTTGATGAAAACATCGACCCCCGCTCCCAACAACATCCCGACGCTACGAAAGCAGCTTTAATTTATTATCTCCGCACCAAGCGGGAGGCCCGCTGCACACATGAACGAGCGCCAAAAATTCTTGACCGCAGCATGGATGCACTACTGATCCCACTTGTCAATTCCACTAACGCAGACATCCTCCAATCTACCGCGGATCGTCTCCAGAAGGCTTACCAAGCAAAGCATAATGCAAACCTCTTCTCACCTAACCCGCAAATCCCGGCAAACGCTAATCTTTCCTGAACCACTACAGCGACTATGAGAGCCATACCATATGTTCATACATTGTAATATACATACTTGTCATTTGTTGAAATAAATAATATTATCCCTATGTAGGATGTGCCTAAAATTCCTACCGACATAAATAGTTGAGGATCCATCCCATAAACAAAGTTCGATTTTGGTTTTTGTTTTTTAAAGAAAATATAATTATATTTCAATTTGATCAAAAGTCAAAAAAAAATTATAAATGAGGGTGGGGGATTGGGGA
>LUCW03001870.1:102500-131796 GCA_001586965.3 Sphaeroforma sirkka | reverse complement strand
TATTGTTATCAACCATCAATTTTACACTATCGAGGGATTTATTCCTTGCACCCCAATTAAATGTGACATGCATCACAACATATATATAGGCAAGCAAAGGTATATATACTTGTATAATGTTGCAACCATCAGTTTTTACACTATCGAGGGATTTATCCCTTGCACTCCAACTAGGAGCTGTAAAATGAGACATGCATCACAACAACAGTGCAAAGTAGTACCGGCGCGATAGTGAGTAATAGGATATTCAAAACAGGGCTAGGTTTCATAATCGCTTGCGGTTTGAATTTCTTACGTTAAAAGAATAACAATCAATTTGTTTGCATAACGCTAATAAATTTTTGTAGTCGTTTGACATGACGTATATTTGGTGTAGGTTCTAGAGCACTTATAATTTTGCATACGAATATTTCTAGTTGCCCCGCTCGCATACGTGCAACAGTTATGTGATTGTGACCTATATTTGAATACTGATGGCTATGAAGGCGGCAGTGAGAACACGGAGGGCTATATGCATATAAACACCAAATACATGTGTACTATGTAAGTATTATGTGTGTGGTCCATGTGTAGTAGTGAGTCATGGGAACAATGTTGTATGTCTTATGATATTGGTATATGTCTACAGCTGATTCAGTATGCATAGGCCAATAGAAGAAGAGCATAAAACTATATAGTAGCGTAGTGCGAAAGTAGTGTATAATATATGGTGAGATGCGGGCTACGGATGCGACCGGGCACGCAGAAACGAGATGTTGCGTCAGTGACTAGAGGGCCTGACAGCAGGCAATGTCTGGGTTGAGACTATATAAGTTTAGGTTGTGAGGTGATCAGTCCTCACAACCTTGTAAGCTATTACACTACTTTGTTCGTATAAAGTACAAACGCTAGTTCACTCTAAACCGTTCGTGAATTAAATAAGTTACTCACATGTATGATACATATTTAATTTATATCAATCTTGTTTCTGTGTAGTAGTGTCAAAACACATGTCATTTAGGCCTTATAATAGACCGGTCGGCCTTCGACCTCCCTCACCACTTGTATGTAAAAAAAATGACAATAACAAAGAGACTTATGTGTACATCTACTTGAGATGCAATGATAGCTCCGCAAGTACACGCCAGACGCAACTTCTAGCCCAACGCTTTCCGTACAATGTTTAACTGTAGATCTAACCACAACTATAACTTTAAGCAAACTTCCTCCACGGCTATAATCATATAACCCCATTACGACTTCATTTGTCAGTTATACATCAGTTCACACGTGTACAGATGAACACATACACAGTCTTGATTTTACATCGGAATAAATTTGTCATACATGAGGTATTCTCGAGGTGCCTCTGGCTGGTTTCAATACCCAAATAATTTCTTTGCATATCTTATTTATTCATAGTCCCAGTTGTATAATAAATGTTATATGCTGTTTGCACTCTTGTTGTCACCCAGAGTCTTGGACCCCTGACTGATTTCATTCCTTTACTACGAGATTTGGCACTCCTGAAATAACTACATGCATGTATAGCTCCGACAGTGTTTGTGTCATTTTAAATGCTGTTTGACTATTTATTTACCCTAATATCATTACTGCGTGTTCCATTTACATTGTTAATGGCATATGCTTGTACACAAGACTTGCGCTCTCGTCGTCGCCAATATTTCTCGTCCAATTTTTACTCTTATCGATTTGCTTACGAGCCATAAGTACATCAATTTCGTCAGTGTAGGTGCAATCAGGCTAGAAGACAAGGTCGACGCGACGACACAACATGGTAAGCATATCGATGTGGATTATCCTCATGTTCATTGCTAATCTTATTACATATCCTACATTCCCTAAAATCAATTAGGTTTCTTCTTATCCTTGCATATGCACCTGTATATCTAAGTCAAATACAGATTTCTCTCATCTTCATCAATGATCTTGGTCCACCTGGCCTTCTTCCGTTGCTCAAACTCTTCTCGGAGCCATTGCTCCACCAGTCGCAACAGAGCGGATTCGCCATATCCAGCGTTTCTGTGCTCGGTGCGAAGAGCCTTTTAAAGCACGGGCGCAGATACAACCGGAATGTGAGTTTCAAGATTATTGAACAATTAAGATCTGACAGAATAGTATGTAGACTATATAACTTTCTAAATGAGGTTTATATTCCTGAACCTAACACGGCTGTACAATATACACTGAGGTCTATTTAGTCAGCTATTCAATCAATTTCTAAGTTACAGTCATCTACGCAGCAATAAACGCGGAATCCGGGGATTCGACCCCCTCGAATATAGCACCTACACCCTACAAGTGGTCCTGAGACCCACATTATCATAGCAATGAATGCTACTCATTGATACGCTCAGTCAGAATGGTACAGAGCACATCGACCACACTGTGAAGTAAGCGGTCAAAGCGCTTCGGCCTACATTACACGTGACGGAGTGGGAACATCTGACCAGTCTTGCAGTCTTCAGTCTATAAAACTACTACCCAATAGAAAGCACACCTCCTCTCTCAATGACTGGGATAGAGCGAATGATCGTAACAATGAACATATATTGGACTCGCCAGTAGTCATAAAAGAAGTCTATTAAAGTACTAGCTGAAAAAAACCAGTTAAATCAGCACATAACTAAACACCGAGTCCTTTTCCACATCAAGTTATTTGTTTTGATCAGATCAGCGGTGAGTGCACGAACTCAAATGTCTCATACTTCGACTAGAAACACATCATGACCACAGTTTGTTGTCATACGACTTTAAACCTAATTTTCATTCAACATTGATACGGATTGGTGGTGTCAGTGCGCCGTACATACATACAACTTACCACAAGCTCTTCAATGTCGTCTACGGGCTTCAACAATCGCATGTGTCCATTCGAAAGGTGGCAGAGATGTGTGCACCAGTCGCCGATGCCATCGAAGATGTGTGTGGCGTACTGCAATTGGAAATCATAGGCATAAATTGATAAATGGCGTACTGCAATTGGAAATTATAGGCATGAATTGATAAATGCAACAAGCTTAGGACGAAAACTATGGATTGTGTGTGCATTCATTTTTCAATTCGTGTCACCAGTGCTTGAGCAATTCCACGAGCTTTTGTATACCTTCACAACCGCAAACACGTCTACAATCAGATAAGTCAACAGGCTGCAAACCGAAAATATAATTAACTGGTGTACAGAGACAGCTAAAAGGATACAGCTTTCTCAACCACATTCCAATAGGAGTTGTCACGAATGTATATTACAGTAGACCTACCAGGATAGAGGCCCCCCGTTCCTCTGTCTCCCTTTTGAGATAGTTTAACAGATCACTTCTGACAAGGACGTCTAGATCAACGGTCACTTCGTCCAGTAGCAAGCAATCAAACGGCTTCATCAAGCCCAAGAGCAATTGTACACGTCTCCTCTCTCCATCGGATACCTGGTCACATAATAAGAAGTGAATTGATGAGGAGGTACCATAAAATGTGTACACGCGTATAGCGGTGCATTCGAGTACGCGCTTGTTCTGTATCGTGTGTGTGTGTGTGTGTGGGGATCTGTACAAAGATCAAATATTGTGCACTATAGTTCCATTTTATGCTACTGATACCAGCAACCCCAAATACTCACTCCACGCGCGATTGAGCACTGCAAAGTGACCGACAAGCCAACTCACAGACTTGCACTGGTGTCAACAAAGGAGATCATGAAACTCACCAATTGATATGAAAATAAACAGTAAGAGCATAACAACCCCCACATGAATCGCGCAAGTGTTATATAAATGATAGTACTACAAAGCACTTGATAGTCTGAACATATAGATGTATATCAAACGTTCGTACACACACGCACACATCAAAATAGGAATAAAAATGTTATACCAACTCCATGAACCTACACATGCAGGCCTATTGAGAAGATCCCAAACCACAAGTATCCAGTAAGCGTCCGTTGATTTCGTAGTATATAGGCTGCTACACACAAATCAAAACCAGCGCTTCTCACGCATAAACATACCTCATGCATGCGCCAGTTGGGATTGATATCCAGGATGTCTAATAAACGATCCCGACGTTCCCGATATTCGTTGCCGCCACTTGACCGAATGAGTTGCGTCACGCGCATGTCCTGTCTTGTGATTGGATTGTTCGCCCACTCCGAACCTAAGTAAGTCAGACCCTGTATATATGTAAGAAGAATTCAAGTGCGAAGATTTCGAGGAAATATTTTCTGCTTCAGTAGGACATTTTCGTACAGTTATGATGATATGAATGGAATAGGCTTCCAAGAACACTCACATATCCCAACCTAGTCATACTATGATAACCAATAGCGATACACACATCACAGAAACTCGTACATGCGCTTTTATACCCTTGCGCAAGCGTATATAGTATTGCCACGTAGACGCACAAGATCAAGATATCAAATGCAAACAAGCGGTACTATTAGTAAGTGTGAGTTTATACACACGGAAGTCGGACAGTGAACTCTACTAGATATGGCCTTAATGAGATGTGCAGGTAGCTGAAGAACACAATCAAATACCTCGGCCACAGTATGCAACCAAGAACGTCTTCACATTACACACATCACAGGAACTCGTACATGCGCTTTTATACCCTTGCACAAGTGTATATAGTATTGACATGTAGACATACAAGATATCACATGCAAACGAGCGGTATTATTTGTATATGTGAGTTTATACACACGGAAGTCAGACAGTGAACTCTACTAGATATGGCCTTAGTGAGATGTGCCGGTAGCTGAAGAACACAATCAAATACCCCGGTCACAGTATGCAACCTAGCTCATCTTCACATATTACATATATAGAGATATAACATGTTTATGTCCTTCATTGTTCTAAATAATATATTGCTTGAATTAATTCTGCAAGCAAGTTATGGCAGACAAGTCATAGCAGTGCTTTGAAGATGCAGTTGCCGTGTCACCACAAAGTACGCGATCGGTTTTTTAAATAGAAAGCACATGGTGTGTATGACCGTAGTAGTACATGCGCAACCCGATGGGCAAAGGTCAATACATATTCAGTAAATACCTATGTCATACTTACGTTGGGTGTACTTTGAAAGGGATCATGGCCCAAGACTTCGCATTTTGTGCTATGAACCAGCTTTTTACCTGCCAGAATCCGTAGGAGAGTGCTCTTACCAGTTCCGTTTGCGCCGACTAACAAACAGCGAGCACCCTTGGGCATCTGCACATAAAAGTAAAACGTATATAATGACATATTAGTTTTGAGAGACAGGTAGGTATCTGTCATTGAACATAATTACATCAACAAGTAGCGCTTGTCACTCAATGATTCTGAACACCAGTTACATATGTGTCACAGATAGCGATAGAAGGTCGAATCAGGATACGTGTCCGACAAAACTTGCAAAACAAAACATGATGAACATCAGTTACCTTCATGTTCACATCGAAGAGAACCGGCATACCACCCTTGTACGCATAGTTCAATCCGGTAACTTCAATGACACTTGCCCTTGATTCAGTCATACTTGCTTTGAATTATATCGATCAATTCAGTATCTATTGCTGTAACTGCTTATTATATACTGATGGCGTATTAATGAGTATACAAATATAATCGGTTGTATTACCGCACTTATCGCTGAATAGACCGTTGCGGTGTTCACCCGTATGTTTATACTTTTACATCGTATCCCTCTCTACAGTCAACTCATTTTTTATTGACATATCAGGTCAAAATATGGACAAAATATAAAGTAGACAAAATCACGCAAATAGGGCTGGGGGACTGGGGCCCCCATAGCTCTCTTCTTGAGGCACTGAGTCTGGTGGTGTGGTACAGGGAAGTACATACGTGCATAACAAATTCGACTTCGGTGATTAGTCTATTAATTCGTTGCTCAACTGTGGCGTATTCTTTGGCTCAGTTTCTGGCAGTAGGCATTTATCACTTGATAGGCAATATCCCTGACGACCATCAACCATACCCTACACACAGAACAACCCCACAGAATGAATGCATTGTACGCTCGCATCTAACGCATCTGTGGGCGCCATCTATCAGATTCGTATCTCCACAATCTTTGGCGCAACCTAATTGACTTTCTTTCTCTACCCTTTTTTATCTATCCATTTTCAATATTCTTTTCTTCTGATTGAATGCGATCCTTGTTGTCGTTCTTATGTACATTCTATTGCATTTCGTTAGGTTGTCATAAAAGGCCTTTCCTACAGCAGAATAGTATATCCTGGTATGTACATACTGGCAATATTGCGTCCCAGATAATGAAGTGGACAAAGCAAGAGGTAGACGAAAAAAGTGCGTTGACTTATGAATGTGATGTCTATACAAATGTTGGGAAAATGAACAAATGACATTTCATTGTTGTGGGTTTTGACATGTGTTTTCTGGAAAATATGAAGCTAAAAAAAAAGCGCCCAATTATGACCAAAAAAGTACTTGTCAAAAAATCATGCCTAGTTATAAACCAATGGGATATGTAAAAATTAATCTATCAACGAATTAAAACAATTTTATATATAAAGTTGGTCTATCAATCAATTAATTACTCGTTCTAATCTAGTACTTTGAGATAATATAGGGTCTAAGCGTTCATTTATCTAGCGCGATTTTCCAATTTCTTTGAATCTGTTTGTTGACATTTGACACTCACATAATGACAGAATCATCAATTTAGTTATGACACGCCGGCTACGTTATCAGTTCATAGTTAACAAGATACGAATACCTCTATATTTATGTAGTATATGTACACTTCACACAGCACAAATACACTGTGCTTGTGGTAGTCCGTATGTTGTGCGCTTCAATATCTTGTTGAAAACCACCGACCGCTAATGAGCGCACACTGCTTGAAGGGTTTTTGTACATATGTAGATGTAGATATTCACCATGACATACAGTAGGCCATTGTCATCAGTCAATCCCGACGAATTCGGTGTAGAGTCACAGGAGTGCAATATAGATATTGAATCACGAACGTGTAACGAACAAGCAGACATGTGCGATGCCGATAATTCGGATGATATGGGTATACAAGAATGTGACAAGCAAGAACAATCACGTGACGTGGTGATACCGAGAGAGCTATCAGAAGAGAGCCTTCCTGGCAGTCCAAGTCTGTTACTCAGAGGGAACCAGGACATGCAAGCAATAGGAACAGTATGTCAATGAAATGTGAAACAGAGGAAATGGCTGTGATTGTTTTTTATGATTAGTACTTGATACATATTACTATGGTATGTGGAATAAATTGCAGTACAGTTCATATATTGATTACATCCAGTATGTGAAGCAAAGGAATAAAGATGTAGTCGATGATCATCATAGAAGTAAACTAGTAGTGTGTAGCTGGGAGTGAACCGTGCAAGTTTGTTATGTGAAGTCTAAAGAATGGTCCTTTAATTTGGATGGAGTTGATTGGCGGTGTATACAGTTCTGAAAATGGTGTATGGATAACAGATCTCATACGAATGAAATCCATGTGCTTTATATTAGTAGCTCTATGCTAGTGGTTTAAGTTGGTGCTGCGCATCCCAACATTTATAGTAAATTGGGTGTCCCTAGAACCAAGCGGTGGACTATGCATATCTTCGCTGTTTATCTTGATTCCTAATGATAGGTGTAACACTCAAAATGGAAAAACAAGTTCGCATACTCTGCGTACGACTCTGTGATTGTGGAGGTTCTCAGCAGATCAGATCCACTTTGTATGCCATAAACGATTGGAGGATCTCGAAAAAGAATAGTACATCTTCATGTTGTGTTGCACACCATAAATCGTTGTTCTGTATGAGCAAGCACGAGGTCTAGAATTTTGGTGCTATAGATGCGATAGAATTAGATACAAAGATGAATGTGACGTTATAGCTGAAGGATTACTGCTGTGCACTGGAGTTGACTGTCATAAGAGGCACCCGCACGAAAGGGGGGACTGGAAAACTCCGATTTTCTGTGGAATAGTTCGGCGTAACATGTGCATTCCTGACAGGCCCCAGTACCTTCGGATTGTTGCAATTTATCTTGTTATTCTGGCTACCTGGTCGTGTGCTCTGATTATATAGCATCAGTCTACGTTCTCATATTTAAATAGAATTAAACTGTCTGATTAAATTCAGATGTAAATGCTCGCTTACATGAAGTGAACAATATCGACTGAATATACTCCGTTTATATAAAAAACGGTAGCTGTGGGTTAAATCTATTGAAACTATTAGAGTCTGTTACAACATCGCCGTGAATCTGTAATCTTCAGCTTTAAATCTACAACTCGAGAGACGAGGTACGGTACTATAATTTAAAATGGAGTCTCATATTTCTGTTGACATGCTTCCATTCATACATCGGTTATGGTGCTTGCACAGTCCATCGAGGTCTCGGAAGATATATTTCAATACCCCAAGCGTGGCGATGGTACAGACAGTCTGCGGAGCGCTAAAACTGAGGAAGTTACAGCGAGTCATAGTGCTTGGGCCGGAAAGGTATTGATGTTCTCTACCTCACTAAGTTCATTAAAGTTGCGTCATTTAGTATTATAGTGTATAATATATATTTTACATATACAAATATATATATATATATATATATATATATATATATATATATATATATATATATATATATATATATATATATATATATATATATATATATATATATATATATATATATATATATATATATATATATATATATATATATATATATATATATATATATGAATATATATATTTATATGAATGTAGACATACATTGATTTATAATAATGCACGTACCTTCTGGGCAACGATGTAAATGCATAGGCAAGAAGTACTTGTGCCAGATACAGAATTCCGTCTCACGGTCTCATGTGTACCATCAATCTCGTCGGCTATTTGGCACTTTAGTAAGAATACAAATTATATACCCTGTATGCTACCAAAGGGGACATTTCGAGAACTAGGCCATACAAATTTGTGCAGCTGTCTTGATCTACTATAGGTAAAAAATTGGGTAGTCCCTAATCCAGACCAGCGGTAGGTATTCACCGCGAATAAGGCGCTGAAGTCATCGGCGTTCATAGTTCTAGTTTTATTAAGTTGCAACTCAATAGATATGCCGACCACACACATATGACATGCAGCTGCGATCGATTGTTAGTGTAAACCATGCTGGTTGTCATGTATCCGTTGGTTGTATTATACCAATAAATCTGCGTCTTATGCACGTTCACAGACGTATTGTGATAAGTACATGTAGATATTTGTGCCTATCAATGCCTATCAGTATCAGCTATGCGCAGTGTACGTAGCCTATCATAGTCGCATGTTGCTCTCTCTATTTGAATTTTATGTTCATGAATTCTGGTCAGTATACCAATCATATCATACCTACCCGAAACAAACAAAGAAATGAAAAGTGTACACCTCTACACACGCAGGGCTTTTGGCAGCGTGCGAGAAAGAGGCTATCTCCCGCTGAAGGCGCTCAGATCCCAAGGTACAAGGCAGCCAGCGCGTGGTTCCATGCGTATACAACCAGAATTCTTGCACTTCTGCCAGGTACGTAGAGGGTAGAGTATATGATGATGTGTTGGTGCACTGGTATTGTACCCGGAAAATGGTGCGCAACCGACCAGGATCAAGGCAGTTAGTGCATGGGGTTATTTGTGCATGAACAATATGCCCACAAATCGAAACTACAGAGTTACAATCCTGGGTACCCACGAATTGAAAAATTGAATATTTGTCGGTGTGGGGCGATGTAACCCCTCGTGAATCTACCGTCTTTGGGTGGCATGCGTTTACAAACACGGGTAGTTTCTATAGGTACTTATGATCAATTGAATCGCGTGCGCTCCTAGAAGTGTCGCGACTACATGTTGATCTACCTATCAGACACGATGAGAACTCAGGCTGAATCGTTCACACGCCTACACTTTCCAATCCAAGCTCATTGGAGGACCTCGTGGTGAAATGAGACTCATATTCCCATAGTGTACCCCGCCGAGGTACGGTCATCATCCCAACATTTACAGTGAAGTTCGGCACTTACTTGCCCGCAAATCTCATACTGGTAACGACCGGTAATTGGCCGTGGTCACGCCGTCTTCAGATGGTACCTATTCACACGACGAACGCGAGATATACTTATCAACGTCTTACCGCAACTGTGCTATGGCTTACGCAGTACTTGTGAGTGAAGTGTCTTCATATCTTGTCGACATCGGGTGCTGCTTCTGACACCTTGTTTCATTTATTCACTTACAACTGCAGACAAATATCGGCCACTTGTAACGGCTATATACGTAGTCGTATGCGGAATCCTAGTCTATGTGATGTTTGCGGCCAACAACTACCTGGCTGACACTGAATTGGGACCCCCACAGTCGCTGTCTTGCGACAGCTACGACTGGGACAGTGCACGCTCGTGTGGCGTGGCGGGTGTGAACTGTGAGCCGTTTCTTAGTGACACCTTCACGCCGTACAGATGTCCACCGTGGTGCGGTGGAAAGACTGGGGCCTGGTATGGACGCCATCTATTGTGCGACTGTCAATGGTGTGGTTGTGCTTGTTGGACGGGTGTTGTATTCGTCTAACGCATGCACTGTTTTCTACTTCACTTACTTCACACTTTTTATGCATGCCCTGTGGTTGCTATGTAGCTGAACGCTCGTGTGGTGTGGTGACTGTGCACTGTGAGCTGTACGGAGTTAGAATTATAGTTTGAGCGAGAAGACGAGGCACTTGAACTGTGAACCTGGTCAAGATATAATGTTTATATATATATATATATATATATATATATATATATATATATATATATATATATATATATATATATATATATATATATATATATATATATATATATATATATATATATATATTAGCTGGCCATATATATATATATATATATATATATATATATATAATATATATTACATATATGTATATGTATATATGTATATACATATATAATATATATATATATATATATATATATATATATATATTATTATATGCTATATATATTATTTATAATATATATATATATATATTATTATTGGCTGTATAATATTATAATAATATATACTACATATTAATATGCATAAATAATAATAATATATGCATGCCAATGTATATGGCATATATGTGCACATTACATGCATGTTGTATTATTATGTATGTATACATGTGTACATTGGCAATATTGGTACACATTATATGTCTTAATGGCTATAATGTCATACATACATTACGCATTATTATAATATGTGTATGGTATGCAATGTGCACTACGTTTATATACGTGTACATACGCATATGTGCATTGTGCATATGTATGTATATTAATGCATTAGATGTATGATAATATTACATATAATATTATGTTACACTGCTTATTAATACATGGCCATTATTACATAATATTAATATTATTATAATAATATATATATGTAATATAATAATAATGTAATAATAATATTAACATTATATATATATTATAATATATGGCTAATATTATATATGTAGTTAACATATTATATAATAATATATATGTGTATATTGTTGCAGCAATGCATATTGTATATATATATAATATATTATATATATATGTACATATATATATTATATATATATATGTTATATATATTTATATATATATATATATATATATATATACATATTTTGTATATATATATATATATATATATATATATATGTATATATGTATATATATATATATATATATATATGCTTATTGAATCGGATTCTTGAGATATGTAGGAATTGCGGGTGTATTGTGCTAACGACAGTCATAACAGTGCTAAGCGATTTGTGAGTCTAAATATTGAGAATTGTGACTGCTCTATGACAATCAACTCATACAGACCTCAGTCTGTTTTATATAGATATCAATGGTAGCATGCTTTTGCTTCATCAATAGGCCGACCACATACGAATTACAGATGCGCCTACGCGTTTGGCTCCTATGCAAGCCTTATGTGGCTCATAGATGACTTTGCATCGTGTGTATCTGATATATTATGGTTGTATTATTAGTCAACCTGATGTTACTGCACCTCATCTTCACAGGTATGTTGTGGGCAATAACCCCTTCTACCGCGCCGACAGTCGCATATGCTTAGCAGCCGTACATTCGGGAGTTATATCAAATGCCAGGGGAGGCTGTGTTCGATACCGACAGACTGGACCCAGTGCAACATACAATTCATCCTGTATGTGGACTGTATATATTTGTCGATATTGATTTTGATGAATTCTCACTGTGCCGACATCGCAAATTATATTACTTGTTAGTGGAAAGTGTGTCCAATACCGACAGTCAAACCCGAGTGTACCATATATTTCACTGTATATGGATGGACCGTATATTTATATTCATATGGATATCTGATAGATTTGCATATGCTTAAAACCCCTTTTCATTGTGCCGATAATCGCAATCAATGCCACACGTCGGGAGAAGGTGTGTCCGATACCGTCAGATGTCCCATTCGTTATGGAAAACTGTATATAATAGCTGTTGCCTGAAGTCGCATGTGGCTGAGCTGTGTCGTTTACCTAAATATCAGCCGTACACGCATAGCCACTGTACATTCACATATCACAACAAAATTCGAGAGGAGGGTATGTCTGATACAATTAAACTGGACCCAGCACATGCAAATATGTATCTTGTATGTAGAATTTATCTCTATACAATCTCAGTGTTTAATTGCTGTCACATGTGCGAGTTGATCCAGATATGGTCGATTATATTGTAGCATAACTGTTGATATCTTAGTACACTTGTGCTCCTAAGCTATAGATAAATCCCACATGCTAGCAACTCGCCACAAACCATCCATACGATCAACAGACCTGCAGTCAAATCAGTCACTGAATACGCTTTATGCGGTTGGCTGCATAGACCTAGAACAATCACATAGGAGATCCGGTGGCGTGCAAGATGGCTCGCGCGCGCTACTTGTGTGGCCAATCAAGATACTGCCTATAAATAAATTAATATATATATATATATATATATATATATACTTTGCTCTTACGCAAGGTGGCTTCCGGTGCGTGTACTCACCCGGTGTGTCTATCTACTGGTTTGTATGTATGTTTGCAAATTGCTGTATGTATCCACCTATGTGGTTGGTGTAACTATACATGAATATATATATATCTATACATATATATCTATATATCTATGTATATGTATGTATATATATATATATATATATATATATATATATATATATATATATATATATATATATATATATGTGTGTGTGTGTGTGTGTGTGTGTGTGTGTGTGTGTGTGTGTGTGTGTGTGTGTGTATGTATATATATTTGTTTATATATATATATATATATATATATATATATATATATATATATATATATATGTATGTATAATCAACCAATCACATAGGTGGATACATACAGCGATTTACACACATGCATACACACTAGTAGATACACACACCGAGTGAGTATACGCACCGGAAGCCACCTTGTGTAAGAGTCCAAAGACATGAATCACTACACCGTGATCTGAATTTGACAAGTAACGCTAATGTGTATACTCTTACGAATTCTAGTTGTCTTGACTGCTTTCACGTTGCTTCTCAGAAACCAAGTGGTGACTGCGATTTTCAGTGCCGGCTGTATCCAACAAAATATTATTCAAGCGCAAATACGCCTATCTGTACCCCATGACCCGCTACCTTTTTGCGCCCACGTTTGTGAACACGCACAACCTGTGCAGTCAATCAATCTAATGGCCAATGGGCCCGCAAAGCCAGTCTTGATAAGGAGAAAGGGTTTAACTCTGGTCTATCTGATGTAGTATAAAAGCACGATCATGTAAACCGGCTAAAGTTCCGATGAAGCTTCCTTCAGTCAGTGGTCCCACACCACGAGAGACTCACATGTACCTGTTGGCTCATGCGATGGAGCAGATGCCAATGGTGTGCAGTCGTTCAATTCAACGCAATGGTTTGCGAAGTCCTTTGAACTTGAACCATGCACCGATCCCGAAGCGTGCGAATATTTTGGCTTCCAAGTGGTTCTACCGGTCACAGCGCTAATATACATCGGACTCATTCTCCTGGGAGTCAACTCCTTAGTATACTACACTTCTATCATGGTTGTAGGTTTCTGGTATGGCTTACCACGTAGTGGTGTGTGTGTGTGTGCTGTCGTTTCGGAGTATCTGTATGCGTGAAGTGGCTACGGGTGCAGGCTGAGAAATGTAATAGAGAAAATGCTTAGAGATGTTGTCACAAGTTGTTGCTGTCCATATATATGCAAGTAAATTGAAATACGTGCGCATGGTGAAGAAGTTCGAGTTTTAATCTCTGTGTATATATGTGTACCTTCAAGTAAATCATACTTTCTCATACTTTTATTGGAGTGTAGGCCGGAATATGTATTCACGAATATATGTGTAGGTAAGTACATGTAATCGTTCGTGTACGTAATGACAGTGTGATATGTGGTGCACATGGTACAGAAGTGTGCCTACGCTTGAATGTAGTTGATCTCGAACGGTGTTCGCTCGGAGTTTAAACTGTATAACTGTATGTGAATATATAGCTATATGTAAATATACGCCCGGACGCATATGTGTCTCAGTTGAAATATCACTTTGGTGCTGTACACGGTATCAATCTTCGCCATGAGCTGCCAATATCGGCATCAGCAGCGTCACTGCTAGATAGTTCCTGCTACTGCTGTACCAAGTGCACTGCAACATTCAGATCAGTCGGTATAATTCGCGATACCCTCTAAATCAGTATAGCAGATTCTTCATGAGTCTTTCGCATCTCCGCTTTAGCATGGTTACCTGTCATGTAGTTGCGAGTCACTTTATAATTTGTCTTGTAGTAAGCACGGCCCAGATAAATAGCCATTACGCCCTCTCGGATCACCGCTTACTCTGTTTTCAGCACACTACCGGTGACTAAGGATGCCATGCGAGTAGGAAGTGTGTCACTACTGTTCCTCATGTGAGCCTGAAAATTCGGCTGTGTGTATACTATACTATGTAGCAGCTATCTGCAAACTGATGACTTGGGTCAATGTCTGCAAGTGCCATATATAACACATGAGTGAACCGCTCTCAAACAGGTACGTCGCGCTCATCGGCCAGCCCGTTCCTAGCTACAGCTTCATCGAGGCCTGCATGGGCCGTTTCTTGCCGTTCCTATTCATAGCCTATATGCTCTATCTCTACGGTGGCAAAACCGCTATCCCGCCCCCCACGCACATGCTGGAGCGATTTGCCTTGTACTGGTTTCCCGCATGGGTTTTTGTCCACATGAACTACCTGACGTTCATCTTCCCCGATGAGGATATCACTGGGGGTGAGAAAGTGGTGACAGATGACGGTGGTATCGCTGTGGTGCAGCCGCCTGTGTCCTGGAATCCGCTGGCGATCACTCTGATGGTTGCGGCGTGTAGTATAGCATTGGTGTGTGTCGTGAAGTTCGTGGCATGCACTATATCAGTGGAGGTTGTCCTGTTTTGAAGGAAGGCATTGGGTGCATAATGAATGCATGGCTTTTAGAGACCTTTTCTTAAAGGTACTAGTTGTTGTTATTGTTTATATTTCGGTGTATTTTGTAGCTTGAAGGTGCTTCCTATGCACGATCTAATCCTGCACAGCACTAGTGTGTGTTCCTGCATCACACTGTTGTTTTAGTTCGATAGCTGTGCAGTTATATGCAATTATGTATTAAATGTCTTGCCATTCCTTCTAAGCTACTATTATTGAATCTGGCGACATCCCGGTTCTGTCGCGTTCCAAACAATTCTAGTCAGCTAACTAGACTGACACCTCTCTATTGGTTGGCGTTTCCCACTCCGGAAGTTGAGCATACACTACGTATTATTTGTAGTGATCCTGCGTTTAGAAGCTAGATATGTATGCCATTGTGCTCAACCCCTACGCCTGAAAGGGTGCAGATGCTCAATCGGTGTGAGCGTATCCATTAGCTGGTCTTTGCTAGCTTCCAGCATTCTGCATATCTTGCATCTTTCCACAATATCACGGTCTGTATTCGCCTGCTATTTCTCTGTGTGTATGCATACTAAGTACTTCTTATGTAATTAGCATACGCATAGCTCTATGTCGTCCTCCTTTCATACCTATTATTGCCGGTTCATATTCAGCCCCCATTTTATTTGTAAATCCCCCTCTCCACATCCCTCCACCCATTCCCTTTCATGTGTCTCAGTTTCAATACTCTCCTCCTTACAGTTTCTGCTTTACAAACTGTTCCGTGCTATCTGGCGGTCCGGTCGGACACTCCCGTATCTCACGGGATATATCAGTGCACTAGCTGTGCTTTTACTGTTTGCGGTAGCCGTATCCAGTGAGTTTTTTGTGCACCTGCATCACTACCAACTGGGTATGGCGATGTGGCCTATCACAGCATTCTCCATGGGCCCTGCTGCGTTTGCGCAGGTAAGCACTTTGATATGTAGGAACGTCTGAAGGTATAGGAATATATGTGAAGTGGGTACGAGACTGATTTTCTAGTTCTTAGTCCTATACTGTTGCGCCAGAGAGTCAACTTATACTCCGCAAGGTCTAAGGATCGGTATGTATACAAAACGTTTACGATTGCATATTCATCCGTGTGCCATGACCATTAGTGGAAACCCAGAAGGGTGCTTACTCACATCCGATGATATGTGCTCTTTGTCTACTGAGATTGGCGCAGTCAAGGTCCAAGCATGTACATGCACCGCACATACTTTAAAGGATTCCAACATCTTTTGCACTTTAAAAATCACCTAACCTACATATATACCTCTAAACAACCATATCCACACGACTGTCCCGCTCCATATGTTAACCCAAAGGTTCCTGCATGCGCGCGCTTGCAATCGCACAATAGAATTCTACAACCGCACAAATGTCGACCCGCGTATCCAGCGCGCAGCCACACATAGTGATGTACACATATACAAACACTATTCAGATCGGAAATCGCCACAAATACTTTCCTGGATATATTATCAAACACGTCGTTTCAGAAACACACACATACCCTCTCTCTCACTTGCAAACATCCCCTTCTTCTCTTATTTACAATGGTACACCTATCCTAGACCGGCTTATATCACATGCACGGTGCCTGTGTATTAAAAGATCCGCATGGCTTCTAGTTTCCACATAATTTCGACCGACACTGCTGGCATGGCAACGACATTAAATGGGCATATGGCACTGGATTACTATACGGCTACTTTTCGCTAGATACTGGTTCACAGATTCTGTCACTTGTGTGCAAACCTTCTTTAAAACATTGTACGCGACAGATGACTACCAGAACATGCATGCTATTGTAAATGATGCTACTACACCTGTTCAGAACGTCATCGCCGGTTGCCCGTAATCGTATCTTCGGTTTATGTGGTTGTATATATACAAAGTCAATCAAAAATATAATTCATTCTCCTTGATGTTATGGTGGTCCACACACAGTAACCGCGCCACATGTTGCTGTAACGTACTTTGTGCATACACACCCTTAGACATTCATAGTGAACATTTTTACTCACCATTGTCTTAATCTAGAGCATCATGGCTGGATTATACATCCAAGGAGTCGCCAGATGGGGATTCGGGTCAACCTTCACATACACGGGCTATAGGCCCAAAACTCCGGATTTTGTAGGCAATATAACAATCTTGAATGAAACTACCGATGGAGCGCTAGTTGAGTGGGCGGCTGCTAATTATACGAACGCCCCGGTGTATTCTGTGGTAAGAAATTGTTTTATATTGACAACACAGACATATGTAAGTGTCATATTGATTTCAATGTCAGTAAATTTCCTATATGGTGCATGTGCGAACTTCAAAAGTCTGCTGATACTACACCTTTCTGCGTGAATTAGTGTATTGTATTGTACAATATGGCACTTGGTGGTTTATGGAAATATGACTACGTCTGGAGGTCATCTACGGTTACTTGTATAAGGGATTTTGACACGGTTGCAAATTTGTGTGTCAATAACTGAATTTCGTAGTTACGTACAGTTTTTATCCAAAGCTACAGGCATTCACCTTAGATGACTAGTTTACACTACGACAATATTCCATGACTCTTAATTTTATGGCTACAGATTTATAATAAAGTTTACATACTCTATATTTGTATGAGCTAGTTATCGAAGCTGAAAAACATCACCATCACTTGCACCTCTTAAAAAATATGTGTTTGAGTTGTCGGTACTTGCCCGATAGCTCTTCCTTTGCCAGCCCTTTGCCAGTTGTATGCCATTTGTATTGTTTGGGGACATTGCATGGTGAGCAACTGGTACTGAAATTTATGTCCGGTATTGAATGTTTGGTCCGGTTGCCCTATACAGGTGGTGAATACAATTGAAATGTGCAGAGTCACTGACACGCAGTGCCAGATAAGTGGCCTTCTCCCAGGTCTGTCGTACCACGTTTGCGTCCGCAATGTAGTTCAAGGCTACGAAGGAAGCTGTGAAGGTAACCAGAGGTTCAATACAACGGCGGCACCTGACTTGTAGTTGTGGTACAGGTATTTATAGCGGCGCCTGACTTGTAGTTGTGGTGCAGGTATCTATAAACTAGGATCAATTAAAGTATACTCTATATTGAATCTTCAGGTGTAACGGTCTTCTTGCGATGCTTGTTCGAATTTGCCTATACTGTAAGGGGTTGACCATATACATAAAGTATTGCATGGACCATGCACTTAGCAAACAGCATGATATGCCTTTCTAATCATGGTAAAGTACTCCGCCGACAAAAGTGGCCATTTCGTATTCGACTACTTCAAAATTGAGATTTTTTGCTTTGAAGGAGGCTGTTGTTTAACCTATACATAATATGACCCTACAGCCACATCGTAGATAATCAAATATGTCGAAACCTGGTATAGTAGTAATTCACTGTTGACTTGACAGCTACAGAGTATTGTTGTGTTTCCATAGTACAACAGAAAGTCTAACTGCTCCAGGGACATCCGTTGGCGCGGGAAATCCCGTGGTTCACGTGTATGTGCCGGGTAGATGACCCTGTGTGTGCGATAGTTGCGCCTATATACCTCATCCACCCGGCCCAGGGCCGCTGTTCGACCGTGTTGCGAAATATATTGAAGAACACATTCCTATCGCGCTGGAACAGGAGTTGCTTTCCCTTTCGTCCGATACACGTCGAGCAACGATGCACACATCTGGACTTGTCTCATGAGCGTGTCCACGTGACAGACGCTATCACGGATCATTATCGAACCAAAATAGGTCAGCCCTTTGGTCTCACCTGTGAAACTGGCGTCGCCGTAGAGGGTGATCGGGCCCTTCAATCATCTCTATAACTTGCTGAAGTTATGGATAAAAGCAACGGTGACTTTGCCCTCACGGTGTTGGACGCTAATCTTAGACTCGAACTCTGATACTTTCAGTCGTTGAGGGTAAAAGACTCCGAACGTGATATCGCATGTATTGTGGAAGCCACTGGACACGAAAACTTGATGGTTTTCTATTTACATATATATGTATATATATACATATATATATATATATATATATATATATATGTATATATATACTGGTGAATTTCCAAACTTGTATCAGGCAAGTTACATTAAAACCACAATAAACTCCCAGAAAGAACTTTTTTAGTGATAATAGTTAAAAGACGTATTAGCTGAAGAGTGCGGAGATTGAGTGCGTATGATTCTACAAGAACGACACCGCTCTAAATATTAAATTTTTGGTAGACTAATTAATAGGTGAAACTGGTGAAACCAGTTTTGTTGGCGACCAATCATAGTTGGCTTCAACCTAGCTATACCCGCAGACACCTTCTTTTACACAAACCGACACTGATATAGTAAACATATACGTATAGTTGCTTTCCAGATATTGATTGCAAAGCCGTTTGATTGCATAACGACGCTGCAATTTAAGAATAGCAATCACAGTTCGGAAAACATAATGCACGGTCATATTTGAACCCGATATATATATATATTGATATAATGAGTATTTTCGCTTAACACAGACAAATTCTTATGAAGTTATATCTATAAAAAAACACAAATCTGTTGCAGATCGATAGAGTATCTCTTAAGTTCAACCATATGCCATCCGACTTGATTGTTAATCGTACATATGCACAATCACAATACCTATGGACATATTCTGCCAGAAAACTATACAAATACTAAATATGTATTGTTGAACACTTAACTTTCGTATTGGGTGTGCTGAAATCCGGTTGCTTGCTGCTGACCCATTGATTGATAGGCGTAAAAAAATGTGTATTAATGGCTGTTTCTTAATTTCTCCCTTCTGATATCTCATTGAACTTCACCTCGCTGTGTATTATATTATACTGGGTACCCTAATTTTACTGAGTGTTGTCATTGTAATTTGGCACGCGATTCATAATTATATAGACTTGCAAAATCACAAGTGTACAACAATATTTTGTATATTCACATATACGCATTTGTTCGATGTATGTGCTTAATTGAATGGGAACATGATCGTACTTTCGGGCGTGGAAACCGCTACAACCTTTAGCAATGCAAATGCCCGTCTCAGTGGCAGGTCATCACCCAGTGAATTTCATATCAGCAGTACGTTTTCAGCCTTGCTTTAGCAATTTATATTTATAAAACATCGAAACAGCATTGATGTTGAAACTTGTATCATGTTGGGAAAGAATTCATTTTCTTCCATTGGCTGGATCTTCTCGATGTATGATTATTATAGGAACAATTCAGACGTTGCAAAAATCAGGTTCAATGATTTCTGTACATTCAGCTTTGTTGCTCATGCCATGCAAGTAAAATCATTTCGGCTATCTATCTGAGTCCATAGTGAATTTGAACCAAAAGATAGGCACTTGACCATTTCGCTCAACAAGCATCCAGAGCGCATCCAGCGCGCATCCAGCGCGCATCCAGCGCCCATTTGCGGGTTTTACAAAACTCTGCAACTCTCCGTTTGGTACTATTGGGGTACGTGCACACTGAACCACTACAAATATGGATTTAGTCCTCCCGCCAACCATTAAGTTACAATGTATTTTCCTTTTCTTTAGCTTTTCTTCAGAAGGGCGTATATTTATAACTATTATGGTTCACATAGATTTACTTGTCTACAATGAGGCCAAGTGAGCTATGAACCCTTAATATAACCAATGACAATAACGAATATAGTCTTTAGTGGTAAGTTCTGTGTGGTCAAGGGTATCAAGACTCTTACCATGAGGCAGCCTTAATTATTCTGACACAAGCTACCACTACTAAATCCTAAATGACTTGATTGTCTTATATTTATTCCAATATAGTAGAACTTAGAATAATTCCTTCGAAGTTCACACTACACACTGAAGGCGTTGCTACACAGCTAAGCATTTTAAAACTCTCTATAAACGCGGACTATAAAGAAGCGGTGCAAGATATACAAGAACCACAATATGACAGTAAACCGATAATAAACATGTTGCATATTTGTGCGCAGAGATCCATCTACTTAAATAGAACGCTAAAGATTGCGAAAACTAACACAAGCACAGGAAGTACTAAAATATAATTGTGGGCTGCGGTGGATTGGCGTGTATTTGATAGTAAAACGTAAAGACTGTAACTGTACAGCAATTACGGCACTATTGGAGGGTCCGAAGGAGATGATCTGAAGCATGGTCTTTGGGGCGATAAGGGGGCAAAATACACCAGGAGAAATTGACAAGCACAAAACATCTCAAAGAAATCGATAGTGGATTGATCGCCAAATTAATATCCAAGCTGACGATGGCACCCTGACGGATTCCTGAAAACATATATTTGACTTTTAAGCTTCTATAAGAGACGATGTCAAGATTATGTTCCGAAATCATTGGGACCGAAATATGAGGTAAGAAGTACAATTGAGAAAACTAGCAGACGAGATTCAAGCATATCACAATTGAGAAAACTAGCAGACGAGATTCAAGCATATCATCTTCAGCTGAGGTATGGCCTATTCACTACTTCACGCTGAAACTGTATATAGTGATATTGCCAGTTACAACTTACAACCATTGTACAAGGATCTTGAGTCTTTAAACTCGACGCAAGATGTACGAGCATCTTCATTTGTAAAGATCAGAAAAGAAAACTTTACGAGATGCCCTAGTATTTTGGAGTCAGATTATTTTAGGGTTAGATTAAAACCCTAAAACCCTAAACCCTAAAACCTGAAACCCTAAAACCCTAAAACCCTAAAACCCTAAACCCTATTTAAAAACAAAAGACTTCGACGGGGATGTCAGTAGGGAATAGTCCGCAGATGCAATCACTTGTATCGACGCAACAACGATACCTAACAATACCTCATCGAACAGCAACAAACGATGGGGATGTCAGTAAGGAATAGTCCGCAGATACAATCACTTCTATCGACGCCACGACGATACCTCAAACAAATACCTAATGGTGTTCGAGCAAGTGCTGCAATCGCCATAATTGTATCAAACGATGACTTCTCTGTCACCCTTGAGCAAGTAAAGACGATTAATTGAAGAAAAAGTCAGGCAGCGATTGTTGAAAGAGGTGGAGCGACCACATAAACACCCAGTAGTCCTGTAGTATTGAAGACTAAGATCCGACGAGTATCAACACTTGGGAGAGTTTACTATGTATTGTACCGGAAAGTATTTATGTCTAAAAGGGACACGGACGTGCATCAACTATAGTCAAAAAGCGGATTCATTTAACTAAGCAGTCTATGAAGTATTGCCATTTCATGAGATGCCAGCTACCAACGCGGTATATGGTTGTTTTTAATATCCTATAACGTTTTAATTACTTCTTGCCGATTCGAGAGTACTTTTGCTTTGAGCGAGAATGTTTAAGATAAGAAAATAATGTCTTCGTTCGAGAATATGTCTTTGTACATTCGTGTTATGTGACTGGATTATATGGTAATCCAGTGCTTTGTTTGAACCATATTACCAGATTCCACCTTTGCCAAGATCAATTCTATCAAAGAAATGCCTATCTCCTGTCGCCGCTTTCTGAATTGATAGAAAATTTTGAAGATGACAGGAAAATTGAAGCACTTTCAATTGCACCTTAAGCAGAAAAAAACTATGCAGATAAATATTTTATTGTACACATATAGCGTTGCAGTTTAATAGTGCCTCATTTTAGTTTGCTACGATCTTTGACGTGTTAATTGGCGACTAAGAATTGGTTTATTTGGCTGCTATTCGTTTTAATTGATTGCCAATTTGTTGCGGTTATACGGCCAAATACTCAGTAAGCATGGGTCCGTTGATAGAACAAAGAGGTCTCAGAGATATCTATCAGAAGAGGCAAATGGGGATGGACGCGTTATATGAAACGGCCTATGAGGACTGTAGAGCGCTAGTCACAGCTACCATGGATGGAGTTGAGAAACACCGCGAAGAAGACGTATGCGCTGGTATGGGAGTTTTTTTAGGGTTTAAAAATATATACCCCCCCCCCCCCCGATCGAGAAATCAGAATACCAGAAACGATGTCGTCAACTAGGGAACTATCACATCTGAATTCACACTTAAGGACGAAACTGGAAACCCTTGAAAGTGTCAACAAATATGTCGACTCCGCCGAGGAGAAGTTAAAACAGCTTGAATTCGATATAGAAGCCGACGAGGCTTTAAAATCTATAATGAAACGGCCTATGAGAATTGTAGAGCGCTAGCCACAGCTATCATGGAGTTGAGAAGCACCGCGAAGAAGACGTATGCGCTGGTATGGGAGTTTTTAGGGGTTTTCAAAAAACAAAATCCCTACCGATCTTTGATAAAGAAGAATTCGTCTTTATAACTATCGGGGTTTTGTAGATGCTTACGACTATGTTGTAAAAATTTACTCACCGACGGAAGCACTTTCAACTATTCTCACGGAATTTTCTAGTCGGCTGGGTTCATTGGAAACCGGTTTAGACGACATTAACGGCGAAACAGCCTAAAAGCGGCATATCAACTTGAATTTGTTTCCGGACCGAGAATTTATACATCCACAACCACCGCATTACTTTACAGCGCACCAACGACCCAAAGCATTTGGTTCAATAACGGTCTCGATGATAGACGGATAAGCGCGATCTTCGCAACTACCCTCGACACAACCTACTTGGACGGATCATTGGTAAGAACAAATGGTGTTGCACCCACGGGTTATGTATCGATCCCGGAATTAACGACCGATTTGGTTGGGGCACATGCGATTGAGAGTGTAAGTATAACAAACACGGGGACAGTTACAACCGGTCATATAGTCCCGAAAACAATTATTCAATCCCGATGGGTAATTTCTAACTGACTTATCACCTTCAAACGGTCACTTCTACACCCTCTCGACAAAATATCTCATCCGGCATTTCTTCATTCGACACAATTTTTACTTATAACAAGGGTTTTATGGGGTACAATGTTATGGTCGAATGTAAATAACAAAAACCACAGATACGGGACAAAGGATTCTTATTTGGTCGGAAATTTCCTGGAGGAATTGCTTCCGAGGTGATTTCAATGAATAATGAAGACAATAAACAACAACACCATAATTGTATCGTTAATCATAAATATGAGGTTTTATTTTGCTAATACATGTCACCACTGGATGAGCCTTAATTATGTTTATGTATCTTTAAATGAATAAAGATATATAATATTAATATAAATCGATGAGCTATATTAGATAAAACGGTTGAAAATGAAGTTGAAATAAATTTTACGAATAACTATCCTGATTGAAAGACATACGACAAGAGAACGAGAGATGCTTTATATGCAAAAGAGTCTTATAAACTGAACTGGGAAAGGGTGAGACAGGCGGAGAAACAAAAGGCACGACGGGAGAAGAGGAAGAGAGAGAGAGGGTCGGCCGCCACCGTTTGATTGATATTTAATCTAAACAAGATTGATTTTTTATTATTTTAACTTTTAAAAACCTCACATCTATAATAAAATGAAAAGAAAGAATGGCAGTCCCCAAATTGACAATGACCTACAAAAAATTAGGCCAGACAAAAATAAAATAAAATATCACAGGAATTATATGAGACTAAAATAAAATTTCGAGGGACAATATGATGAAAAACTGAACAAGAAGAGTGAGACACATATTCGATTGGCCGAAAAAGCGATAGAAATAACATTCTTTATTTCAATTTGGATAAAGTTTTATATGTCTACTTGTACATCAGGCTTCATATTCGTTGTAGAGTTTCTGGGAAAATCGAAGGGAAGTTGAGATTGTCGAACTGCCGCGAGAAGCTCGGGGGGAGTGATGCAAAAATGGAAGACAAGGTGCGTTAGTTCACGGCGATGGATACAGAATACCTCTACCATTGTATCATAATATTACATCTATATACAAATCTAATTACGGATTGTTAAGTAGATTTACGATATTGAAGAATAGATATAAGAACTATATTAGTCTGAGGGGGTAGTTTAAGAACTATATCATAGAAGGGTAGAAACTATAATTACTATAAACGTATATTATATGTTGGGTGTCGTTTTTTGAAGATATAATGTATATTATATATATATATATATATATATATATATATATATATATATATATATATATATATATATATATATATATATATATATATATATATACTATATATATATATATATATATATATATATATATATATATATATATATATATATATATATATATATATATATATATATATATATATATATATATATATATATATATATATATATATATATATATATATATATATATATATATATATATATATATATATATATATATATATATACATATATACATATGCATATGCATATACATATATATATGTATATATATATATAACCTCAATTCAATTGTTTCCATCAACAATACTTCATCTATTCTATACCTATCTCACTTCATAAACAATTCAGGTTTTTGTATGTCTATATCATACAACTTTCTTTAATAGTAACCGATATACATTTGCTCAAGGAAATGCAATATCAATGCCTAAGAGGCATGTTAGCACTATATTTTGACTAATAGGCTCGTACATCCATTAATTCTCTACGCCATTTCTTCATCTGTACTCTCGGGATCGTCAAGATCAGCTTCTTGTATATCCGCCTCACTCTCAGATTCTTCATCGCTCTCATCACTTGCCGCCTCAGAATCGCTATAGGGTTTTGTATACACAGAATTGTGTACAAAATTCAGTGCCTTTATATAGTTGAGATGTACGCATGAGAATGCAACTAAATGAGCACGCTTATTTGTGTACATGCACACACGTGCATAAGCGCATCCTAGATCTCTTTCGTGCATGAAGCATGATGTATGCACGTGCATGCTTTACACTCGAAGTGTTATCGTGGAACGAAAACTCGCAATACATGTCGCCAGTAAAATCCCTAGACAGATCTGAAGCAGCTACAGATTAATATCTGATTAGCAAAGTTGTGCGACGACCAAACATGATATGGCGCATAATACTAGTATAGCATTTAAATACATTCACACTGTCCAATAAACCGGTGCACAAGGCATTCGTATTTCTGGTGCTACCATTACACCTGTCATACCCATTACACTTCTCCTGGGTTTTAAGACATGGTACTAAAAAATTGTAACACGTTACAACACCTGTTATCAACCTACTTCGGCGCTTTCACGCGAAACGTACGCTTCTCAGGCGCTGCTGCACACTTCAGCATCCCACCGTGAGAAAAGAATGCATCTAAAACATTTACACACAACCTTAAGTTACCTCAAGTCTCAATAGAGATCCAACTCATAACCACATCCACCTGTAACACACGTATCACGTCTATACCTGTTGTCCGTCTTCGTCGGCGCCTTTACTGAGCGTGCGCGTAAGGTGCGCTTCACAGACCCGTCCGTATTGGCCGTTGTGGCAAGCACTTCGTCTACACCATCCAAGAAGACTCGATCGAGACCCCTGAGTAGGTTATCAAACAGTCCCTCAATGTCACTGCGCGATATCCAGTCGTCCGGTGTTTGATCGTAGTCGGCTAGTTGGTGTGCACTCTGTGTACATCAGAAGTGGAGGTGTAGGTGTAGGTTGAGTATTTTCCAATCGGGGTTCATAACTAATTGGATTACATGACATATGAAGATAGTGTGGTTTTTCGTTTAAGGCACGAGCTTTGCGATAGATGTTGGGATAGCAGACATGTGCGGCCTATATCGAATTGAGGGCAGCACTGACACTGATACGTCAAAATACAAAACAACAAATACGATGCACCCCATATGAGATAGGCGTTGGGTTCGTTTCAAATGCACCTGTGTTGCCAGAGCATTTTTTTCCTGATGAGTTTTTAAGACCCAATCTCTGAGACATGAACAAACGTTCTGGTAACACTGAAGTAGGCGGGTTCCGTGCCGCTTCGACTACAGGCGGGGTAATCTCACAGGATATTTATGCAACGCATGATCTATGCATTCTGAGCCACGGTATATACACATAGACTCCGATAAAAAGATATCCTTCGGAGTTCCTATCAAATATTGAGATGATTTAACACGCTCACAACGGTATTATTACTATTAGTTATGAACCCTGACAAGTACACGAATTACGGGAGTGTCGTTTCCTACCATTTGTTCTCACTACGGTGCACTTCACTACGACAACTTTAGTGATCTCCAGCACGAGCATGCACATGTATATCAAAGCGATGGTAAAATTGTACGACAAACCGCTCGCAGACACCTTTCTGGTAATTAGTGTATAACATAATTATCACCAACGCGAGCGGGAAAGCCCAAACACGTGCATGCCTACCCTTTGCAGTTGTTTCTGTGTAACACTGTCATTGCACTCCTTCCTCAGATCGGCGATGATCACGCGCATGGCCTTTACCAGTTGCTGGTTCTCGTGGTCGATCTCTATCACATTCAGCAACTTTGACCACAGCTTCATGTAGTAGTTATCCCCATCCTTGGCAGCGTGTAAGCACTCATTGGCAATGGTCTAGGTGTGGAAACAAACGAACAACAAACTATGTTAGGCGATGATCAAGAATGTTTTCCTCGATTTAACTACAAGTACAATACGTTCACGTGTGTAGGTGTCGGCACTATTGAGAAGTGGATAAATACAACGGCAAGTGAGTGGCTTGCATTGAATAGATAGACGCCCAAATATAGCACATGTTTAAACCAAATACTGATACACAAATTGCTCGAGTATGGGACGGTTCATATCATGTATACGAGTGTCCCTTTCTGGTATGCAGCGAGCTGCTTAGGTTATTTGGCTATACAAGACAAGCATGTGCACACATGTACAAGCGAGAGTCACACGCACTTACAATGGCGAGTGCGTGGTGTGCCTCAAACAGACTAGCACCCGAGGAGTAGTTGGGATTGTTCTGGTTGAGTTGCTCAGGGCTCGTCAGGTATAGCAGATACGCACCCACTTGATATTCGTTTACTGGAGAAATGGCAGGGTAAGTGTTTTCAGAGCAGATAAAAGGCAGATTAGGTATGCGGTGGGGTTTATTCACAGAAGGAAGTATATGGTAAGGGAAGACTGGGTAAAGTATAACAGATACGTAACATCTTTGTATTCGTTCACTGGAGAAATGGTAGGTCAGACAACACACACACATATATATATATATATTCAAGTCATGATGATGTGCAGATATGACCACGGCCACACACACACACACATATATATATATATATATATATATATATATATATATATATATATATATATATATATATATATATATATATATATATATATATACATATATATATATATATACATACATATACATATGTATATGCCACATACATACATACATACATACATACATACATACATACATACATACATACATACATACATACATACATACATACATACATACATACATACATACATACATACATACACACACATATATATATATATATATATAATATGAACTCGCATCCAATTATCAACACTTGAATAGTCGTATACAAATACCAAGAGGTCCCTTCAATGACCTCCGGCAGGTATTCATTATATACAGGAATACCCGCAATTACAGGCAAGCACACACACATCGACCAAAATTACTTCATGAAAAGGCGTCCGCCGATAAGTCCTTATTAATGTTGTGAAGGAATGCTCACGCATACAAACACACACAACACATCGCCAAAACCCATCATACAATTACACATACACGTATTCAAGCGTACCTTAAAACAAAAGCGACCGTTTAGGAGACTCTA